>JAEQBH010008221.1:0-172885 GCA_016808115.1 Tetrastigma voinierianum
GTTCGCGGAGAAGGATCTTAGCGCTCAGGAGCTCAATAGCTCAGATTACGGAACATGACTACTCTAGGAAGACCTCGTGGCTTGAGGCCGAGCGAGGCTCGGGTGTGGCAGGAAAAGGAGGAATTAATCGATGAATCTTGGTATATCAACAAACCAATTCAAAATTAGAAGCAATACAAAAACCGGAGCTCGCGCGGGATATGCAAAGAAAGAAAAAAAGAGAGGGCCCTAAATGCACGGTGGGCCCCGACTTGCGGAAATGGAGTAAAGCGGGCCCTGGCGGCGAAGGCGAAGGGATAGCCCGGAGGAGCAGGGAATCACCCAGGCAAGGAGAGCGATCGGGGGCCTAAAACTACCTCGACCCATATCAGCCTCGGCCTCAGTAGATCCTTGACCTCCTCATCGAAGTGGATGTTGAACTCGAGTGCAGGAAAGCTAGAGAAGCCCGACATTGAAGGTAAGCCACACAGGAAGCCCATTGGGTACAAGCCCCTCAAATCTTTAAACTCGCTATCCTTCGCCCCTCAGGTTGTAAAGCCTCCTGCTCATGAGTCCATCAAAACTCAGGCTCGCCGTCAAGCATTCCACGGAGTTACCCGCCTCTAGAGCCTCTTAGCGAGGAGCCGCTCAGGCGCCATCTTGGCCCCACGAGTCATCCTTGACGGCTTACAGCTTCTCTGCGGCGGTAGCGGCTCATTTTTCGCGACCTTCGCATCCTTGGGCCTCATTTTGCTTTATCCTCGGCGTACGCCCTTCTTTAGGCGCCAGATTGGGCACAGTGGCACAAGTTCTCGATCCCGGTTCCCTTATCCCGAAGCGAAGACCCGGCCCTCCTTTGGAGTCGGGGGAAGCAACCTTAGCCTTATAAGACCTCGCGCCTAAATGGAGGCCCTCGATGAGCTGGCCCTCCTTGTCAAGCCTTTTACATAAGTAGCCCACCTGCCAAAAAAAAAAAGAGAAAAAAAAAAAAAAGAAAAGAAAAGTCATTCTTAGAGGCCCGAAACAATGAAAAAGATCGTAAGCGCCGGGCCGTACATAGGCGGTTCCTTGAGGCGGGAAGAGCGAGCCTCCTCGACGGGCAGGCACCCACCCTCTTGGTCGGGATCGCCCGGGATAGAGAAAGCAGGCCTCGGTAGCGAGCTCCGCATGAGAAAGTAGAGATTCCTCATCCCCTGTAGCCTCAGAAAGATCACGATTCCCCGTCACCTCGTTCGGCATTGTAGGAGGGGGAGCGGCGCCCCACGACGTGGGACTGGGAGCGAGATAGGGGAGCCTCGATGGGGCTCATCGCCTCAGAAGAAGCTCCGACCAGACGGACGAAGGCGAGGGAGAGGCCCTCACCTTTAGGGTCTTGCCTCGTGCAGGGGAGTAGCCCTCTGGCGAGCTCGGAGGTTTTCGTTTCACGCTCCTCTTCTTCTTTGCCAGCACCTCCAGGCGGGACCGAAGCTTTCCTCGTGTAGGCTTCATAGTAGGGCTCGAGAGACAGGACCAGTGGGGAAGATTTGGGGGTGGGACACTTCATGTGGAGAGGAGAGGATCTTAGAAAATCGTCGGGTAGGCCTCGCACGAGACGATCCCGGGGAATATTCGACTTGATGGGCTCGGGAGTAGGCCGCGTGGGGGCCAGCGCTTCACCAGCAAGCTGCCTCCTCGTCCTCGGGGTGAGATCGGAGCCGAGCACACAAGGCCACCGTACGACGAAGCAATGCTCCGGGAATATCTATGACCTCACGAAAACCAAAACAAATCAAAATGAAGGGGAGGCTCATGCTTAGGTTCTGGGGTAGATCGGACGAAGCGCGAGTGTGTCCTCGTCAAGAAGAGTTGTACTCTAATGACGGCCACTAACAAAAAAATAACGTTCCTTCCAGAACTTGTGCGAAGATGAAAGGTCCGAAATGATCAACTTAGTGTTGGAGCGCTTGGAGATATAAAGAAAGCCTTTGGCGGCCTCCTTTACACTGAAAAAGTCTGACGAGGCGATAATGAACACGAAGCGCTTGTCCTAAAGCGACCCCAACATTTTGAACACTCAGGAGAGTTGGGGGAAGGCGGAGAGTGAGCGTTGAAATCTTTGTAGAACCCTTTCCTATGAGATCTGAGGAAGCGGAGGCCATTTCTCGAGACGCCACCTCGAAAAGCACACCATCTTAGGCACTTCAGGCGTAGGTGGTGACCGCGTGTTCGGGGCACGGGCCGGTTACGACGGGGCGTCGAGCCTCAAGATCTCGCCGTGCAAGGGTTCGGCTTGGCCCAGGGCCATGGCCTCGGCGATTAATATGGCGGCCGCCGAATATTGAGGTAGCTAGGATACCAGATTTAGTTAATTTTACCCTTGCCCTTATCCGAGGAAAGGGAGGGAGCTCCCAGGCGGCCGAGTGAACCCTGCAATAGCTTATTTATTTCCCAGTCGATCTACCCGAGACTAGACACCTCGTGGGATTATTACTCCTATGCGTAGAAACGGAGGAGGCGAGCTAGGACCCATGGAGATGCCTTGAGGGTCGAGCAAGGAAGAAAAATCAAGGGAAATCCCGGAACCCCAGCCAGGCACGCCACAGAACCTCATGAGAGACCCGAAACCAAAGAATGAGAGAAGAAAAGAGCGTACCCAGGGCTAAAAACAAGGCGGGGACACGGCCCGGCGAGATATCGAGGGGACCAGAAAGCGATCCACACAAACACTAGTCGGACAGATTCAAGGAAAAGGAAGCCTGCAAGGCACGGAGGCGAAAAAGCTTTGAGAACGAGAGGACAAAGTGCAAACGGTCGAGAGGACATTTTTAAAGGAAGCTAAGAGCCAATGGAAATAAATAGGGAAAATCGAAGCCATCCTTATCCGCAAGAGGCGTGGATAGGCGGCAGAGCCACAATCAAGAACACTTCACGAGTAGCCACGTAGTGTATTTGATCAGAGCGATACAGCTGCCCTTGCCCTCACCTTGCTTAGTTAAAGGAATTTGGAGGCAGGCGTGGGGTTTGAAATAATGGGCGAGTGGGCCCCGAGATCTGACCCGAATGTCGGGATTAAAAATGGGCTGAGTACTAGCCAATGGGCCGCGTGAGTATCCCTCGAGCGTACTTGAGGCAGGGGTGACTCGCGCTAAGGCTAGTAGCCCCGAGGAATCGTATTGGGAGGAAAACACCCACTCTCCCAAAATCGGGGAAAGTAGGATGTTCCCGATTATTAACAGAAATCGATTATCCGCCCATTAATCGGTTCGATAAGGAAAGAAAATCTCCTACCTAGTAGGAGAAATATCGTATCATCATCCAACAAGGAAACATACTATTCAGTGTCATCATCCAACTAGGAAAGTTGTCATGATCATCCATTATAAATACCAGGCCACCCCATCAGTTAAAGGTACACAGGACTTACGCCTGAAAACTTCATTACCTAAAGCGTTGATCTTCTCTTCCCGGAAGAATTGACTTAAGCATCAGCGGAAAGGCAACGAGCAGGCCGCGATCCTTTTTATTTTTGTTTATGCGGAGAGTCAACGTATGGAATGTGGACCGGCCAGCAAATCCAGGCATGTAAGCCCGGTCCGGAATTGAAGCATCATCGATTAACAATCCTCAAAACGTTAATCAAGCGAATCCATAATATCATCATGAAAGTCGAGTCGTCTATGGAAGGAGTCATCCGTAGTACAGGCTGGCCACAATCAATAACCCGATGTAAGGGCAAGCTACGCATCCATTCATTCCATCCTTGTAAGGCCCACTAGAGAATGACTTGACTTTTAGCTCATTTGTTGGAATCGTAGTTGAAGGTTTAAGTCGATATCATTAATTAAATCGGTTTGTGATTAAATGAACTTTTAGTCTCATCCTATAAATAAGCTTTATATTCAATTCATTATAGACATAAGAAAAAATTTTAAGAATGAAGGGTTAAGGGAAAAAACATAGTATTTTACCATGCTTATTGTTTGATTAATTTCTGCAAGGTATGTCATTTATTCTTTTATAACTATATAATTATGAAAATCATATTATTCAAAGTCCATGCATGGTTAAAAGATCAATTGTACGAGCTCATAGTGACAACAATGGTGACTCTTCACAATCTTATAGTTGGAACAAAGAAAGATTGAAAAAAATTTCTTTACCAAACAGAATCAAACATTAGCCAACTTTTTTTAATCAATATAATAACTTAAAAGATTTTAATTCTTTAAAAAATTAAATTAAGTAATTTTATTAAAATAACTTGTAATACGTGAGTAAAAAAATAACCTTAAATAATAATTAAAATCAAGCTTGTTTATTCTATGAAATTGGCACCTCATTTATTTTACTTTTATTTTATCTTATTTACACTCCATAATTTCTTTTTAAAAATAATTTTGATGATTTTAAAATATGTTTTAAGTAATTTTATCAAATAATCTCAATACTAAAATATTTATTAAGCAATAGTTTTAATTAAGATATCTAATTTTAACTTAGAATTAACTTGTCTATCATGCCTAACTCAAATGGTAAAGTATTCTCAGTTAAAACATGCATAAGGGCAAGGTCGGGTAGGAATCTTAGGTTTGACTATAGTTTATTACCCTTAAACTAAAGTGTCTTCAAAAAAGGAAAAAAAAACTTAGAATTAATTTAAGTTAATTATTAAATGATAAGTATTAAATTCTATCAAATAACCCTTTATTCATTTCAATATTTTAGAGGCTGGTGTACTTGATCAATGAGACTCAAATGATTAGTTTTTGTTATTTCCGTAATACTTATATTAATTTATAGCAATTAAATAATATTATAACATATTAATTGAAAACAATTAAAATGAATAAGAGATTATAACAAAAAAAAATTAAATAAAAGATTAAAGCAATTAAAATAATAAGAAAAGCTTTAACAAATAAAATAAATATCATAAAGCAAATGCAATAAATAAGCAAGGCAGCGAGTCCAACTGTTTAGCCTTGGGAATTTTATTCCCCTCTCGAAGTACCCAAAGGTTAATAGAATAATTTCCCTCAGGGATAGAGGCAGTTTAAACATACGTTTGTAGCGATGCTTGAAACCTGGCAGAAGTAAATTTCGACATAAGACGGAGTAGATCACACGGCTGAAAATTTGAGAGGAGAAAGGAAAATGCAATGTCTGATTTTCAAATGCCTGAAAAATATGTGAGTTTAATGAAGCAAATGTGGGGGGGGGAGTCTGAATTTATAGGAAACCCGAGGTGCAGGCTTGAAGTTGCAATCAAAACCAAAGTGCGACTTGAAAGAGATCTTGGTTCGGGTGGAGTTGACGATGTGGGATATGAGCCCTCATTTCCATTCACACCAATAAATAAATATATATACTTATATATATATATATATATATATATATATATATATATATATATATATACTATATATATATATATAATTCCCAGTGATCCCCATGAATGGAGAATGCAGGATTTTGAAAACTATGCATAAAGTATGTGATTCACGAACTAAGAATTAAGCGACATACGAGATAAGTAGAGTTTCCTTTGAACTTTCATTAGTGAACATATGCTCCGAGTATGCTGATCACGATCGGTAGATCAGAATATCTTTGAACCGTCGACTTTTGGTGTATACTAAGGTGATATAAGTCACCTGACTAACTCTTTATCAGCTTTTTAGTTCTCATTGTTGTATTTCATTTTAAGCGCTGAACACTTTGGTCTCATGAGTGTTTAGAATGGCCTTCTTTTTGTCTCCTTAGGCGGCTCACTTCCCACCTCCCATGGTGATTCCTAAGCGTGTATTAAAGTAAAATACCATTTGATCAATCTTATATCAAACTTAGAAATCATTAAAAACCTTTCATTTTAGGTTTGTATCCTTATTTACGAACATTGTCTCATCATGAGAATGGATTTAATAAATTTGACAATGTTGGACCATCAAACCTGACTTTATTTTCTCTTTGAACCACAGATCTTGGGATCTGAGTCCTCTTTTAAGTGATTCTATGCATGATGATTTGTCTAGAGTCACGATCCATTCCTCGATGATTTTCGCTAACTCTACTAGATAGGCCTTTTGTTAATGGATCAAACCGCGTTATCTTTTGATCTTGCATGTCCGATTGAAATAACTCCACTAGAGATTAATTGTCTAACGATGTTATGTCTTAAATGCGTATGTAATGGTTTTCCATTGTACATAACACTTCCATTACATAGATATTTGTGACTATCTGATCGCATGCTATCGGGTTGCCAGTTTAGGCGGAAGCGGAATATCTTCAAGATTCGAAGCCATTGAAACTTCTTCAGAAGCTTTATCAAAGCTATGAATTCAGCTTTGGAAGTATAAACGAAGAGCGTGCAGAATTTGCTTAGAAGATTTAGACATTGCTCCCCACCAGCCAAGTAAACACATATCCACTATTGGATTTGCTTTAGTTGAGCCGGTGATCGATTTGCATCACTATAACCTTGATCAACTGCTGGATAATTTTTGTAATACCAAAGCAAAATTTTGGGTATATTTTAAATATCCTGAAACCGTCTCATTGCATCAAATGCGTTTTATTTGGATTACTCGTGTATCGACTAAAATTTTACTTATTTACTGGCGATATCACGGTAGAGTACAATTCATGATGTACATTAGGCATCCACAAAACTTTAAGCGTAATCACTTGAGACTCCGCTTTCCACCTTTGTTCTTTGCAGAGCAAGGTTTAAGTCTATTAGGCGTTTTCCTTCTTTGAATTCAAATACTTGAATTTATGGTAGCTGTCCGATATAGTGAGGCTATGATAAGCATTTGAACCTTGAGGTCTCTGTAGTTTTATACCTAGAATAAATCTTCAAGCTCCTGAAGTCTTTCATATCAAATGATTTAGGATAGCATTAGTTTTGTGGCGTTTATGTCGTAATGTTTTTGTATTGCAACATATAATCCGCACTAGACAAACAATGACCTCATGATTAGGAGTATTTTATATATACACACATTTATCTTGGTGTCTTGGAATCCATTGTGGCAACATTACTTTGTCAAATTTTGTACCATTGTTGCAGTGCTTGTTTAAGTCCATACCAAGGGCTTAATAAGTCGATAAGGAGCTTTTGGCCCACCTTGTCAGGGGCCGATCAGCCCATCGGGTTATTTCCATATAAATTTCTTCCTCCGAGTTCTCATTTAAAAGGCTGTTTCCATCATTTGTTGGATTTGTAGATCATACCACGACCAGCGATTAAGTGAATAGATTGTAATTCGCATGGCCGTTGAGTATATCCAGTAGTCTGAACCTTCTTTTGGCCAAACCCTTTAATGACTAGTCTTGCCTTATAGCATCAATAATGCCATCATCTTTCGTTTTCTTTTAAAAATCCATTTATATCTGACAGCATTTCTGGAGGAGAAGATCTGACCAATTCCGCATTATGAATTTATTTAATATGGATTCAACTTCACTATTTATTTGCCTGCTTTTAATATTGAGCTTGAAGGCTTTGCATTTAGCTATGTGAAATCTGAGAATCATTTTTACTGCAATCTTAGAAAATGGACCAAGTTGATGCCTTTTTAGCCTCAGTAAGTGGTTTCCCTCAATATTAGGCACATTTTCTCGATGATTTTTAAATTAGCTTGGAGACTTTCACCAAGTGTTTTGCCTTCATTCTTATGCAGGGAGAAGGGTATCTTCAAGAAATTCGACGTGCTCCCGATTCTATTGTATTAGAATGAATATCGAGATTTCCTGATTTACTCGGCGAAAGCGTGTGCTACTATTATTAGCATATCGTAAATACAATATTTGTTTTAGTCTATTTTAACTGTTTCCAGTTTTTAGGAACTTGTACTTTGCGCTCAGGCACACTTTGAAGTAATTCAAGTTTGGTTTTTCTACCTTTCCATTTTCATATGAATGATTTGTATCTTCTATAGGGTACTCTATTGAGTTTCACGCCATGGCTATGGAGCTGACTTCCCAGCAGGTGGGAAGTAGCGGGCGAATGGCATCAAAGCATCCATCATTTCTTTCAATGTTCGATTCTTCCTTTCGCCCAACTCCGTTACTGTTTGTGTGGTGTATCACAGAGTATCATTTTGATGAATAATTCCATTTTCTAGACATATTTCTTGAAATGGAAATTCATATTCACCACCCTCTGTCACTTGATCATTTATCCTTATTAAAGTTGATTTTCAACTTCAATTTTCTTGTTTTGAATGCATCAATTCTTATAAATCTTTTTCTTCAATAAGTAAATATAAGCGTAACAATATCTAGTGCAATCGTCGCAATAAGTTATGAAATATACCGTGAGATAGTGACCCGACATATACGCAAATGTTCGTATGAATCAAGTCTAAGGTTTAAATTCCTTCAACTTAATTATAGGGATGTTTACCAAATTTTGGTTTCAACACATGTACCCGACGTTAGTTTCATTACACATTCAAGCTTTGGCAATATTTCCATGTTTATCATTTTAATAAAGATTTGTAATTAACACCATCTGACGTGCATGCCATAAATTCTCATTTCGAGTAAATAAAGCGGAAGAATCATTATTCTTGTGCTTATTGATTGTCATTACATTGAGCTTGAAAGGCCATAGCTAAAGATAACCCTTTCCAACATATATCATTTTTACTTATTACAACTTTGCCAGGCAATCTGACCTTAAATCGGGTTCTTGACCTGGTGATGTGAGACCAGGCCTTCTGGATTTGAGGGCACATGGAGAGACATTCTTTAGTGTCGGAGTTTTGCCCGATGTCATTTTAGGAGAATGTTTCCAGTTCTTCTATCTTGGAAGTTGAAGAATTTCCGTATCACGTCTCTTCCCTCGGAGTCCATTGAAGCGCCACGGAAAACATCCCTTTGATAGCCTGAGCATAGGCGGGTAAGCGTGATCAATCCACCATTCCTTTGGGTTTCCCTGCCCAGTTGCACTTTCGGAAAGAAAAGCGCACAAATCTTCCAGTATCCCATATCATCGATTTCGACAATGTGAAGCCGGCCTTTATTCTTTATTTTTATTTTTGGGTGCCACGACATTGGGGACCTATGTCTGAGTTACCTGATTATAACAACTTCCTTTGGATTTTTATTGCTATTATTGTGGTTCTTTGGACCATGGATTCTTCTTTCTTTTCTTTTGCATTAGGAGCATATTCCAGCTATGTTTATCCACAGTATGGATGATTGCTAAGGCTTCTTTTTCGACATGCTGTTGTCTTCTTGATTTTTAATCGGACGATCGGGTCTTCAAGCGCCATCTCCTTACGCTGTGTTTCAAGTAATTTTTTAAAGTCCTTCCATGGAGGTAACTTTTCTATAAATGCAAATTACTTGAAACACTTCATTAATAATCATTCCTCATAAGAAGATCGTGGAATTATTAATGAAGTTCTGATTTGCGCTCACAAATGTTCCCTGGTATCAACCATTTATAATCAAGAAATTAGTCGCCACAAATTTCTTTAAACCAAATATTCTCGCTCTTTATACTTTTTCTCTGCGCTTCCTATAATTCTTGAAGTATTAATATTGTTTAGACATTATATAGAATTACTCATCAACCCGCTCAAAATATAATTCCCGCAGAGCGTAGTTTCGACGTTTCCAGATTCAATCACAAGAAATCTATCTTTTCGCACTTGCTCATTCTTGTCGAACTCCTTCTTTGATGAACTTTTACGATTCTAGAGTCGTTAGATAAGAACATCTTTTGTTGCCATCTTTTAGAAGTCTACAATCTAAACTCGCTGTGCTCTCTCCGTCTAGCGTGTGCAACTCTTATTTGAAACAAAGGTTCATTTCTGATCCCATTTCCGAAATTAAACCAATACTTTATTAGTAAAAAACATTAGTATCAACTTGGAGTAGAAAATCACAAAGATTTTAATCTCCTTATTTAAATTTAATTCAAAGAAAAACCACACAAATAGCTTTAATCTCAATAGAGTAGAAAATCCGTAAGATTATAGTGAAATCAGCGCGTAACTTTAAAGTCAGAATTGCCGCTGACTAATTAACAAAGTGATAACAAACCCTCATTTCCATTCACACCAATAAATATATATATATATATATATATATATATATATATATATATATATATATATATATAATTCCCAACAGTTTTAAGTTATCTGGTTCTTTGTTGAAGGATATTTTCAATTATATATAATTCCCAACAGTTTTAAGTTATCTGGTTCTTGTTGAAGGATATTTTCAATTCGAACAATCAAAATTCTTAATTCCAAGTCAAGGAGGATTTTTGATAAAGACACAAGAATCTTAAGGAATATTTGGTTACGGTATATGACAATTTAAAAAATATTTTTAAATCTACAATATTTAAAAAAAAACAATTGAATTTTTTCTTTGATAATTTTTACTGTCTTTTAAAAAAAATAATTTACTTAACTAAATTAAAAGAATATTGTAAAAGACAACTTTTATTGGTATCATATAAATAGGGGTAGGAAATAGTTTTAAAAAAATCATATTCTAATAAATATTTTTGTGGAAAACATTTCCAGTGATGACCATATCTTCCATTAAATATTTCTTGGTTGGGTCCATCAAGGGCTCCTGGATGCATGGGTTTCTGTAGTAATGGACATCATAGTGTTTATAAAATATTATTGGCCATCAGTTAAAATTTGTACGTAAATTCTTTAAAGGTGATGTTATTAGAATCAAATAATATTGGTGGTTCTCCTTATACTTCTTATGTCTTATATTTTTTATATTTATTTCTATTTCTTAGACATATCGTTATAATATTATGTTATCGGAAAATTCAAACATGGTCCTTTCTATATTGTCCACCTAACTCTTTAACCACTGAGTCAAGTCTTATTGACTTATCTTTTATACTTTTAAAAACAAAATAATACTAATAATAATTTTTATATAAAATATAGTGACTATCATGAATAACCTTATATTTAAAAAAAAAATTAATGCATGTTTCAACATCGTTCTTTATTTAATTAAGATCTATAACCTTCTAGAAATGGGTGGTAGAGTATTATTACATTTTAAATATAAAAGAAACTTATATCATTTTCTGTTTTTGAAAAAAAAAAAACAAGAGCGAGCATATGATTCCGATATTTATCTAAACTTGAGGGTTTTCCAAGTAATTATACTCTCGTTGGATCTTGACCTACGTCAACTTGCCAAATGCCTTATTCGACTATTCTAGGTCTTTTACATTTTGGGGTCAAAGGTCTTGCCCATGTGTATCATATGCAGTTCCTCCCACGATAAACATCAACAATTAATCAATGAATCTAGCTAATAATTCATTATATAATGAGTAAATTTTAGATCAATTTATCACTCAGTCAAAACTAAAAGTTACTATAGCTTTCTTTAATTTCCATCTCTTGTAGGACCAGCCCTTGGACTGACTCCACCAATATAGTAGAAGAGAGTTGGTAATTGGAACAGTTTACCAATCAACTTGGAATATTTTAATAAATGTTTATATTAGCTGGAATTGTAAGGAGGGTAGTGAAAAGGTTTATAAATTAGTTTACATAAGTCCTACTGCATTACAATTTACAAGTCCTTTTTGAAATCTTTAACCTCACTTTTCTCCTCAAGCGAGGAACCCTGTTGACTCTAAGGCTGAGCACAGGTCACTAAGGCGAAGACCATGAAGGTATGATGAAACCCCAAGGTTTTTTTTTTTTCACTTCTCAGACATAAATGTCAGAAGATTCTATTTTACAAGCACTGATCACGTTTCCACGCCATCCCATCCCTTACCATAAAGGCACTTTTAAAATGCTTTTCATTTCTTACAATTACTTACAGAAACATTTTCTAAAATATTACTTCCAAACATCACGAATTGTTTCTCTAAAGGGCTTTATAGTGATTTTGTTGTTGCAGCAAAAGGTGGTGCTGAATGTCTCCCTTCATTTCAAGAAGAAGTTGCCATGCTTTGTTTTTGCCAAGCTCACCACCCATTCCAAAGCCTTGGAGATTGCAGCTGGTTTACCTGGTATAAATTTTATAGTTCCTTGTTTTCTCTCTTTTTCAGCCTTTTTCCCTGAAAATTTTCGAAGATTTCCATGTCAATCCTAATGGGTGTTTGTGGTGGTGTACACAATTAGGAGTTCAATCTGTAGCATGGCAAGGCGAAGACAAGAGCAAACTTGAAGTTACTGGTGAGGATATTAATTCATGATCACTTGATAAAGATGCTGAAGAAGAAAATTGGACACACAAAGATAGTAAGCGTTGAGGAAAAGAAAGAAGAGAAGAAGGATGAGAAGGATAAGGAAGAAAATAAGCCAGAATTTCCTGCTGTATGGCATCCAGTGGGGTTCCCTCAGTATCCATATTATTATGACGTCCCCTACAGCAATCCTGGCACATGCAGTATCTTGTAAAGCCCTAAAAACAATTGGATGAAGTGAGTGTTTGGGACTTGAGGATTGGGAGAGAGAAAAAAAGTGCATGGAAGAGAAAGTATTCATTTGTAATAGAGGAGAGAAGTTATATAGTTTCAACTAGAAATCGTAATTCGAACAGTACTCTTATGATCAATATATATAGCCTCAGATTCTCTCCTTCTGTTCGTCTTCTAAGCTTCATGATGATTTTTTTTTATTTCATTTGAGAAATATGGTGAGGTTTTGGCTAAACCCTAAGCGTTGATTTGTTCCCTGAAAAGTAATAAAGAAAGAAGGTAAGAGAAAGTTAAAAGGGAAAAATAAAAATATGTTTAAATTTAATAAATTAATACGTTTATTCAAACTCATTTTATTTTGCTTTCTCTTTTATTATATGCTTAATAAGAAATTAAAATATATAAATTTTTTATTATATTTAATTTTCTTTATATTTTCACGATTTAAATCAAATATAAGAAATAATTTTTTTTAATATTTTTTTCTTTTCCTATTACTTTTGAGGTTGGAAATGGATCCTAATGAATTGAAGATGGCAGCACATTCCAAGAATTATATTGGAGTCTATGGCCAACATTAGGTTATCATTGATCTTGAAGAAACTAATACAATGGAAAATAGTTCTCTCATATTTGATTTTATCATGAATAACAAAAAAAAATGAATAAGTAAAAGAAAGTCAACTACATTTAAAAGGAGTACAAATTTATAAATAAATAACTTCAAAATATGACACAAAATTAATTTATTGATTTTAAATTAATTTGTATTTTCTTTCATTTTGTTCCTTCTATTTTCTTCTCCTCATATTTTTTAAAGCTTTTCAAGGATGAAACAACTAGGCATGAAAACAATGACAATCACATGTATGGATCTAAATTTGTAGACAAGTTGAACTCTTTCTAATCTTAAAATTGAACTTACCCCAAAATATAATTAAATTTCAATCTCACTACTTGTGTACAAGTTGCCTAAATGAATATAATATAACACGTAATATGATATATGAAACTAAACTACATCTAAATCTTCCGATTGGAATTCCATGCTCCATAGAAAGTTGATAATGAAAGTTTGTTAGCATAGACTAATTCTCCCTTTGTTAATTATTTTCAAATGAGACTTTAAAAAATAAATTGTTCAGAATTTGGGAGGTCCCACAGGGACCCGTGGAAAGTTCTTTACTGAGAAAAGTCCTTCCAATTCCAAAGCTTTGATAAAACAGGAACCAAAGCCAAGATATAGATATGGAAGATACGAGAAGTATTTTGTTTCATTGAATATTTCTTGGTAGTCAGGCCAAACCCTTCCTCTTAATTTGCATGAATTTCCAACCTGTAATGACTATAAGCGTGTTGACGGGGTCCAATTATTGTTCAATTCAGTACTCTTTCCATTTAATCAAGCACTTTGTGAGTTCCTTAGACTATATCATTATAGAGTTTAGCTATAAAAACCTGCTCATACGGTATCTGTGCTTTACAATCGCTGGTGAATTTATTTCTTGAGATATTTGTTTTCTCAAACAAAATTTTAATCTACGTACATCTTAAGAGATAAAATCATCATCTAACGATGTAAAACTCGTTTTCATACTTAACGAGCTTTTATAACTCACCCATTATTATATTATATCGATTTAAGATCTTAAGTCATTAGTTGATATGCCAACAAGTATTTTTTCTCGCTTGCCCCTTGGGTTTAATTCCCTTTTCTCTCTTTCTCTCGATCCCTTCTTGTTCTTCTACTCCGAGTTTCTCAGTCCCACCTCCCTTTTTCTTTCTTTTGTTACAGATCTGCCTTTTTCAATAAGGTTTTCTCCAGATCTGGGGTTTCAATAAGATAATCACCGACTTATTGCGGTATGTTTTCATCACCGGCGTGTTGCAACATTTTTTGTTGTGAAAGGTTGGTTTTTGTAGGTTTGTGTTTGCGATCCAATTAGCGAGGTTTCGACCCAACAAAACATCTTATCAATGCTAGCCCCAGTAGTGTGCAGATAAATATGTGTCCTAAGCAACTTTGGATTATCATTTGTGTAGGTCATGAGCCCTATGTTGGTTGTGAGCCGTTTGTTATGCTTTTAACCGAGATGTTGCGTCATCTTATTAAGGTTTTAGCATTTATGCTTCTGTGTTGCATCGAATGTTCTGCTAATGTATTCCTAGCATGATTAAATGAATTTATATCATTTCAAAAAAAAAAGTCATTAATTGATCACCGGATCGAAAGGGTCATCAATTTGAGTCTCTTCAAGTCAACTTGAGATTTTACATGGTTGTAAAACTTTATAGCTCCATAAGTTTAATCGAGATGTTATAAGTTAATAAATTAATTTTACTATATTTTGACCAATACTTCAATTCATATACAATAAAAGTAACAATTTATTTTATAAGACACATCAAATAGTAAATACCTAAAAGGGCAAAGATTATTGTCTATAATAAATTATCTTCCAGAACAAATATATGAAAGAGTTTAGATTTGTAAATTTTAGATTATTAGATGTCTTTTAACTAAATATTTCAAACAAATAATTAATTGGTCACCTAATGCTTCTAGAATTATGATTTAGTAATGCATATATAGAAATCATGGATGGTCAGGCATTCCCACTAATGAAAACCAACCATGACCCTTTAATTATACTTGTAGAAACTTTTATCAGTCAAGTCAACCCTTGGACTGGTGGTTTTTATAAATTTTTTAGGTAAGCTCTAAAGGGCAATAGTGGAAGCTAATTTGTCAATTAATTTGATTTTTAATCTACATCTCATATTCACAAATGCTTTATGGGGTTGTTGCAGGAATCACTGTGGATTTATTTTTTAAATCAACGGAGCACTTTTTTGGGGGAAAAGAAAAATCCCTATTGTAATAAAAGGAAATCGAACTCAAATAATAGATTTTGCCCTCACTAAAATTTATTAGGTATTAAACCATTTTTATTCAAAAAAATTAAATAAAAATAAAGTATGAACCATTGGTTTAAAACCCACATTTATATTTTTATGAAACTTAAGAGTCTATTTGGTTACCCCTTTTTTTTGTTTTGAAAAATAATTAAAACACATAAAATAAGTTTGGTTTTCATTTTTTTTTTCTAAAAAACAGAAAAATAAATAATATTAAATTAAAATAATAAGAATAGTTTTCGGATAACACAATTTTGATATGATGTTCTCTATGTTTTTAAAAATTGTTCTCAAAAATAGTTGTCAAAAACATGAATCAAACATGCCCTAAGTTACTAAATATTGCCCCCTGAAATTGAATCATAGCTCCCATAGTGCTTACCTTTCTCTACTTTATTTTTCTCCCAGTCTAATTAAGTTTGCTTAGGGTAATTTAGTAACGATTCGTTCAGGGAAATTTGGAAACAATTTTTTAGAATAAGTTTTTGTTTCCATACAATTTTTTTTTAAAGAGAAATTTTATTGATTCAGAATAACGATACATTATACCTGAACAGAGAAACCAAAGTATTAAAAACATTAAATGATGGCACAACATCTAAATTAATAATAGAATAAAGCGCCCAAGGCCTAAGATTCGGATCTAATGACATATTTACAGTCAAGGATTTGATATGAGCTTGCTTTATTTGATCCAAATAGTTATGCCGTCATAATATTTTAAAGCGGGATCAAACCGTGACCTGATGACCTTCCCGGTTCTCGAGTTTAATTTGATTCAGCTTCTGGTTTGATCATCGATCCTAACCTAAGCAGATGGTGTGCTTTCTAATTGTCGGCCGATCCAATTTTAAAATATTAGGTTTATCTCAATCCCAACTCACACAATTATGATTTAGTAATGCATATATGGAAATCATGGATGGTCAGGCGTTCCCACCCCACTGATGAAAACCAACCATGACCCTTTGATTATACTTGTAGAAACTTTTATCAGTCAAGTCAGCTCTTGAACTGGTGGTCTTTTTAAATTTTTTAGGTAAGCCCTAAAGGGCAATAGTGGAAGCTAATTTGTCAATTAATTCCACTAATTTGTCAATTAATTTGATTTATTTTAATCTACATCTCATATTCACACGTACTTGATGACGCAGTTGTTAGGACTAACTGTGGATTTAGATAGAGCTCAACGAGCACTTTTTTTTTTTATTTGGGGAAAAAAAAAATCCCTATTGTAATAAAAGGAAATCGAACTCAAATAGTAGATGTTGCCCTCGCTAAAATTTATTAGGTATTAAACCATTTTTATTCAAAAAAAAAAAAAAAAAAGAAGTATGAACCATTGGTTTAAAACCTACATAAATATGTTTAGGTTCAGTTTTTTTTAAAAACATGAAAACGTAGATAATATTAAATTAAAATAATAAAACAGTTTTGAAAGAATGCAGTTTTTAGTGTGGGTGTTAACATGTTTCACTTGTATCATGAATAGTGTCAAAAACATGAACTAAACATACCTAAATTTACTAAATATTGCCTTAAAGCCGAATCTAGCTCTCATAGTGCTTACCTTTCTCTTCTTTATTTTTCTTGTTTAATTAAGTTCGTACTTGATTCTTTTAGGGGTAATTTGGAAGCGATTTTTAGAATAGGTTTTGTTTTATACTCTTTTCAAAGAAATTTCGTGATTCAAAATAATGATACATTATATTTGAACAAAAATCAAAGTACTAAAAGCATTAAAAGGTAATCTGATATCAAAATTAATAAACGAATAAACGGCTGAGACTAGATTAGGATGTAAAGCGTATTGTGAGAGCAAGGATTTGATATGACTTTTATGCTGAGTGAAATAGCTCTAATGTCTATAATGTTTTAAAAGCTGAGATTCGAGGCAGTCGTAGGTGCGCTTTTCGATTAGGTTTAATCCCGGTTAATGTGATTGACCAATCGGTTCGATCCTTAAATCGTGGAACCAATAGCACATAGTTTAATCAATGATCCAATATTTACCCAAGAGAAACTTTTCCAGTAATGTCTAAATCGCCTACACAAAAACCAACGCCCCTTTATAATGAAATGAAAAGAAAAAATTAGAGTTTTTAGAGAAGACAAGAGGAGAGGAAATATTTATATAAATTAAATTTAAATAAAATAAAAGAAAACATATAGAACAGTTACAAACACTTTTGTTTCCTTTTTTTTCTAAGAAGATAAAATATGATGTTTTCAAATAACATCTTTTAGTTGTTTGCACTTATTATTAAACATTAATTAAAAATAACGTATTGATCACAAAAATTGTTTTAAAAAGATATTTTAAATTATTAAAAACATTTAAGGTTTCTAAACAAATTTAATTACATAAAACATTAAAATATTTTTTAAAAACTAATTTTCAAATTATACTTTAAAATAATCATCAAACAACCGTTATCAAACAGGGCATTAATTTCAGAAGTCAAAAAAGAAAAAAACAAAAACAAAAAAAAAAAAAAAACAAAAAAGCAGGGCATTAATTTCCTAGTTATCTCAGATTCTCAAGGCACATGGTGTGGGTCCAATTTGATTTTTCCATGTTGGGTTTGTGTTATACTTTGAGAAAAGAAAAAAAATAATAATATCAAGGTATAACCGTACAAGTACCCAGGGCAGAAGTTGGAAGAAAAAAAAGAGTTTTTTTTTTAATCTAAAAAAAAAGTTGTGTTATAGTTTAGGTTGGAATGGTTTAAAGCTCATAGATTAATTCCACTCAGATACCAATTTTCTGAACTTAGAAAACCGTTTCAAACTAATTAAATGTTTAACCTATCATATATATGACTTTTCACTTTTCTTAGCCTATGTATTCAACTCAAATTAAGCTAGTTTTTAATTTTTCAAATCTAAAGATTAGGCCAAATATGCCCATCTCTTCGTTTTACCATATATGAGATGAAATCAGAAATTTCAACTTAATTTTTCTCATATGTCAATCTCATCTTTACCACTTAACTTAAGTTTTACCTCATCTTTTTACCATTTAAGTTAGATTCAATAACTTTAATTTTTCAAATTCAAAGATGAGATGAAATGAAAAATTTCAATTCAGTTTTTCCCATATACCCATCTCATCTTGAGGGTGACCATAAATATTTTGGAAAACCCGTATGCTTATGCTTACAAGGATTCATCCCACGTTGAAGCACAAATGATGAGATATAAAAGTATACATGTTGATATCATCCGACTGATAATATATTTTGTTTACTTAATATTAATACACATTGATAAATTTTCAAACTGATTTTAAAGATTTTTTTAATCTGTAGATCAAAACATTTAATGAAAATCATTTTTTTTCTTGGTACTTTCAATAATAAACATTTGTTAAAGATTACTTCAGCAGATGATTATTTTACGAAGAAAGAACATGGTAATATATCTCTCAAACCACAAAAGTTCATATTAGTATTGCTAATGATTTTATCTTAAAAGACAAAATGACAAGGTTAATGCCCCCACATATCATTCATATTACACATATGCCATTCCCCACATCACACACCTACACGCGCTTAAACGAAGTCAGGCTTCTGAAATCCATCCATGATTTCTCCCAAACAACTGCCTCATACTTGTTCGAAGCGCCGCCGTCCGCCGCGCCGCGATGACCAGCCGGTAATTGGTGCCCGCCACCACCTGAGTCTCGTCGGAGACCACGCTCTGGAACTTCAGACTCGCCGTCGCCTTCTTGTTGTGCTCCGTCACGGCGAAGGCCGCCGGCCCTAGAGGCGGAGCTCCCGTTGAGGAGGGAGGAGGAGAGCGGCGGCTAGGAGGAGGAAAAGACGTTATTGCCCCAACGCCATCGTCGTCGATTTTCCACTCGGGATAGGTTTTTCTGGAAGAGCGGTGAACTGAATAGACTGAAGTGGTGGGCTGCATTAATCGTTTTGAACCGTTTAAGGAACTGTAGTAGTTTTCTTAAGAGTACAAAAAGAAAAACAGAGAAGATAAAGTAACTTAATAATAGCAGTTATTAGTATTACACAAGAAAATATAAAAAATAATTTTTGTTTCTACTTTTTTTTCAGTATATTAGGCTTTATTAGCTTAATAATGAAGCAAAATGATAAGAAAAGGAATAAAATTAAGATTGAGTGAGAGAAATATTTGTCCGTGGTTGTGCAATCTCTCATTCATAACTTTTGGTAGCTCGAATGGAAGAAAGATGCTGTCAAATGTTTTTTACCAAAATAAAAAATTAAAGAAATCAGTGTAGATCTTTCTAGTAGATCGAATATGATTGGACGAAATGCGGAGTCAGGGACGAGTTTGAAGTTCGTGAGAGTGATCTCCGGCGAGACTCAGCTCAGCCGGGGAATGGCGTCAAATACCGGCTTGTCATTGAGGTGTCTTTGTGAAGCTGCCTTTGGACAAGTATAAGGCAGTTGTTTATGAGAAAAGAGAGCTCGAATCCTTTAAGCCTTTGCATCTCTGATGTGGGAGTGGCATTATAGTCAAGTGTACTAATGAGCTACATATAGGCAGTTTCTCTTTTAAGAGAATATCAATAATCAATAATCAATAATAACAATAATAATAACTGCCGTGGTTAATTTGTGAAAATTATCATCTTTTTTTTTTAGCAAAAATGGATGTGAATACCTTTTTTATTTATTAGTCCATTATAAATCATATAATTTATAAAATATATGATTACTCACCAAATACCATATATGTACAACCTCAATTATCCAAATTTAATCACTATTATCTCTCTTGAGCAGATATTGAAGGAAAAGTATTATGATGTAGCCGATGATGCCTTTTCAAGCCAGGATGAAATTTGGAGCGTGTGGAGGGCGTTGAGGCCGGGTGAGCTCTTGGTAGGCTCTTGAAGGCTCTGGATCGATGAGTGGACCTCAGGCTGGGTGATGGAAGGCTCTGGATGTAACCTTCTTGGTCACTGAGCTGCGGATGTGGCACTCTACACCCAAAGACAAGAAAGAAGGTCGACGGGACCCGCGGTGGCGCTCAAATCTTAAGTGAGTTCCTCGTGAGAGAAAAGATGAAGCGCAGAGGGTTAATGTTTTTCGTCTGCCAGATGGGGTGGCGCTCTTCATTATAATTATACGTTTTCCCGGGTTGGATGGTGATTAGGATTCTTTTCCATTGGGCCAGGATCTTTCACCCTTTATGGTATGATTCGATTAGGGATATTGAAAGCGATTTATTTAGAATTATTTTGCCCTGTTGGTGGGATCGAAGCGATCTGCGGGATGAGCTTGATATATCGTGAATTCTTATTTTCCCTTCTTTGGTGAGATTTAGTTGGATTTGCGGGATAATATGTTATTAGAGTTATTATTTCCCTTATCGATGGGTTTAGTTTGATTTGAACTATGAGTTTTCTAGATTACCCTGCTTCAGGCCTTTTGGGCCGACGAAGCTGAGCCTTCATTTTGGTGGCATTAAGGCACGAGTGTTCGTCTTGTTTTTCTTAACTCAGTTTGAGCGAGTGGGCGCAATGAATTTTAAGTACTATCATGTGTCCTAATAAATCTAAAATCATATCATATCATCAAGTTTTATAATATAAAGTAGAAGCAAATCATCAAGTCTTATAATATAATAATGTAGAAGTAGAAGGAGCTTATTGATTCAATCATGATAAAAAATGATGTAAGTTCTATGGTTAGTTTCATATCTGCATGTCCTTTCGCAAGGAGCATTTGACAAATAGCCTTTTGTTTTCTATGTGATTTTCTAATTGATAATAAGATGTTAGATAAAAACATGTGACTCATAAACAAAGATAATATAACAACAGTATATTAAGATGTGTGAGTCAAAGAGCATAATATAACCACAATATATAAAGATAACTTTAGGTTATCCCTCTTGTAATTCCATTTTAGCTCATAAAAAAAAAAAAATTTTTTTCTATAATGTCTAGATCATGTGGTATAGCGCTCAACATTTCAAAAGGATTGGGTATAGGAAGGGGAAGGATCCTTGGTTGGAGTTCCAATTGAGACAATTTATACATTGTAACTAAAGTGTTTAGCTGTTAAAAAATAAGTAAGAATTACTTTTCAATCTCTACACATAAAAGCTTATGGCAATAAGAGAAATTTATGAGAAAAAAATTATAACTTTATTTTCATTTTTTAAAAACTTTTCTCCACTTTTTTCTATAGAATAAAAACACAATTTTCATAAGTCATTAACTTAATTATAACTTATTAAACCTTTTTGGGATATTTAATCATAAAATGTTATTTAATGTAAAATCTTATCACCTTGCAAAGCGCACTGTTTGTGAATGATGTCTTTTCCTTATCACTACTCACCCAAGAAAGCATTTAAGGAACCTCGGTGCAGTGACAATAAAAGAATATAAAAGCTATGAATTAATGAAATTCAATATATTACTTTTTATTTAATCTAAAATCTATTTACCTATTTTTTTGTTTTTAAATACAATAAAGAAAAACACTAGAAAGTCTAGAATCATCATCCACAATTTTTTTCTTATAATTATAAATTTCTTATAAACTCTTTTTTATTAATTGAACTATTTTTTAATTTTTAATTGTTTTTAATAATTATTTAACTCGTGAATAAATAAAATGCATTCAGTTTTTCTCCATATGAGGATTTATTTGGTTAATGAAAAATTAAAAAATTAAAAATCTCATCATTTAATTTTTTTTAATATTTTTTAGTTGTAATTATACCTTTTATTATCTCACACTTTATTTTCAAAAGGGAGCAAAGTTTTGCCACAATGCATAACCAAACAAATATTTCTCTCAGTCAATATTCTTTTTTTACAATTAAGCACTTTGTTATAATGTAGTAAAATGTCCTTATTAGAACTCGAACCTAGGATCCCTCCCTTTCCTAGATATCTTGGCTTTTTAAATTTTAAATTCTCTATCAATTGAGTTATGCATGTGAACTTCTCTCACCCAATTATTAATCATGATCTTATAATTTTTATAACCATTTTTGTTATTTATTAAGGTAATAAGACTTTTTTTTTTGTGGAGGTTGACGCGGTACATACACCCACCTAAGGTAATAAGACTTATTAATGATAACAATTAATTTCATATTTTCTTATGTAACAAATATCTTCTTTGAACTGACTTTGACCCTTACTCTTAGGGAGTGTTTGTTTTTTTATTAAACGCTGAATACAAATTTTATTTATTGAATTAGTTTTGAAATGAGGCTTTTGTTAGTAATGTACTTATGGGAAGCTACTGTTTTTTTAATATTGTATTTCTATTAAGTATTAAGTTGTTTGTTTTTTTACATGCTTAAAATTAACATTTAAATTATATTAAGAAAACAATATAATATTGTATTAAGTTGTTTGTTTTTTTAATATTGTATTTCTATTAAGTATTAAGTTGTTTATTTTTTTATATACTTAAATTAACATTTTAATTATATTAAGAAAAACAATTTGTTTAATCTATTCTTATGATAAAGTGAAAAATATTTATACTAATATATGCAATAAATATCTTAACATATTATTGAAAATGAAAATAAAAATTATAAAATTATTATGATAAAAATTATTATTATCATTGTTAAAAATAATTCTTATATTTATCTATCTTATATAATTAAAATAGAATATATGTAAAATTAATAATTAAAAAAATAGATTGATTACGGATTGTTCTTTTAAAATAACCTGATTTTTCTTTTAAAATATTAAGTGTGGATTTTAAAGATTTTAGAATATTTTGAGAAGATTTTAAAATATTTTAGGAAGATTTTCAAATATAGCTTTTTTCCTTTTAAAATATGGTTTTTTCTAAATAGAAAAAGTCAAATATTTTGACTTTTTTTGTATTCGTAAGAAAAATTTAAAATTGTTGGCACTTTTAGAACTTAGACCGTTTGTTTTAGAATTTAGACTGGTTGTTTCTACATTTTCTACCAATAAATTGTTTTGGTAGAAAAATCATATTGATTATAAAGTCACATTGATGATAGTTATAGAAATAAGAAAGAGGAAATGAGTAATAATAAATTGTATTGGTAAAATAAGAAAGTAATGGTAATACTAAATTGTATTGGTAGAAAAGTCATATTGATAATAAAGTCACATTGATGATAAAGTTATAAAAATAAGAAAGTCATGGTGATAATAGAAGAATGTGAAGAAAAAATAAATGACAAAAAGTTAGCAGAATTAATAGAATCTGAAACTTATTATGAGTTAGATTTCATAACAGAAGATTGGATAATAAAAAGACTATATATCTCTAAGCCACAAACAACCTTTCAAGAATCAATAACAATTATGCAATTAAAACTTCCGCAAAATATGAAAGATGAAATCCTTGAAAAAGCTAAAATAGAAAACTTAAATACAAAAATATACTTGATGATAATAACCTTAGATTTAAACCTATTGGAAAATAATACTGAAGAAGCTTACCACCAAGAAGAAGATCTTAGTGAAATATTTTATTATAAGTTAAATAATATAGAAAATCCAACCTATGAAGACAATAGAATAGAAAATATAGACTATGATAATAATGGAGACTTTGAAAACCTAGATAATGAGTAAAGTAACAATAAAAGAACTAGTGATAAAAACCATAGATAAATACATAGAAAGTAAACCACAAATAAATCAAGAATTCAATAGTAGAAAAATACAAAACATAAAAAATACTATATACTAGAGGATAATGGAATGTCTAGAAATCAATGTATCATTAAGCAATACAGATAGATATATAGAACTTACGGATGTAATAATCCCCAAGGTAATAGAAAATTATAATGAATACCTACCAATAAACTCATATGTAATTCGCAGTATGATATGAGAATTTGTTGGAAAAAATTAAAACTCCTAATGAAGGATAGTCATCCAATAATTAAAACTCCATAAAAGAGAAATAAAAAATTTAAATTAAAAAAATAGACAATATAAAATCTATATCCAACAAATATTACTAAATTTATAATGAAAGAATCAAGCCAGTAAAGAAATCATATACTGGATGCCCTTAATGTGACGCCCCTATCCCGGGGGTCCCATTGACAACCCGTCAACCTGCGGAAACTTGTGGATATCTGGTGCCCCGATATCTCACTCACATACCTCATATATTGAGGCCTATTCCTGTATAATTTTCTTACAATTAACCAATTTCTTATAAAAATTCACAAGAGTTTGATGTACAACTCTTATACACTTTTACATGCCAAAATATATTAAAACTAGATTATTCTAATATATTTTTACAAAAATACTCTCTGCAGCCACAACCCGGGCCTTCTTCGCACCACTGCCTCGAAGGAGCCGCCTCTCATGTACCGAGTGGATCCCACGACGTAAGTGAGCAAAGCCCAGTAGTGATAATCTCCTACAAGGGTTACTCCCCACCTAAGTGCTCATGCAATGATCAAGCACACTCACATTCAAGTAAAAATATGCACATTCCTACTTGAATGTCTACATGCCATGGATGAGAATGTGACTCAACCTATCCCATGTCCCGAGTACTCACCGACTCCTTCACACATGCAATTGCTATATGTGAAAACCTGTCATTGATGTTTCACCCAATGACCCCTTTTTCCTTTTTCAAAACGAAAGCTTTTTGTTTTCAACACCGTCGGATGCCGCGCACCTTTCCGACATTTTTGACGGGCTTTCACCGCCAAGTATCGTCTAACCTCAACAAATTCCAGTCTTTCACTCTCGGGATCTACCCCATCTTGCTACGCCCAACACACGTATATTTATTTTCACTTTATACCATCGTGAGTCTCAATTGGACGCTGTCCGTTTTGAGCTCCCCATACATTCACCAAGAATGGTGAATTAACCGTTTCTATGCACACACACCCGACTTGACGCGATGTTACTGTGCACATGCAATGATAATGTCACTAGAATTTCTCATGTTACATGTATGATGCACACTACATGAATCATTCTCATCAGTTGTACTTCATATCAATCACCATGCAACATATATCACAAGCATATAAATTCCATATACTTCATGCCAATATATATATATATATATACATCGTATCAAGCATATTAGCATTCTTCAATCCATGACTAAACAAATCATGTCATGCAACCTTCCTTAGGCTAACTCATGGAAATCCCTACCCAACACAGTAGCCCACAACATGCCATGTAATGGTCATGTAACAACCAGGCTATTCATATCGACACAACTAAGCAAACTGAATGCTTGGTACAAAACACAAAATTCAGAAACATTGTTATCACTCACTGTCCTCCAAAGGAATATGTCTATAATCTTGACACAATGGGCTTTCCATAGAGTCCACGAACACCCAAAACGGAGTTCGGACGAAGAAGTTATGACTGTCCAAAGTTGGAGGTCACTCATGAACAAGCAGCCCTACCCGCCTGGCCTTATCCTGCCAGCCCTAGCCGGCCAGCCCCAGCACCCACTACCCTCCACAGGCACATGGATGGAATCTTGACTCAATGGGCTTTCCATAGAGTCTAAGAACACCCATAACGGAGTTCGGACGAAGAAGTTGTGACTGTCCAAAGTTGGAGGTCACACATGAACAAGGCTTACCCGCCAGCCCTAGCCGAACAGCGCTCCTAGCCGCCTGGTCTCAAAGATCCACCGCCTCCATGGCACATGGCTAGAATCTTGACTCAATGGGATTTTTATAGAGTTCAAGAACACCCGAAACGGAGTTCAGACGAAGAAGTTATGACCGTCCGAATTTGGAGGTCACACATAAGTAGGCAGCCCTACCCGGCCAGTCCTAGCTGGCTAGACCTAGCACCCACTACCTTCCACATGCACATGGCTGGAATCTTGACTCAATGGGCTTTCCATAGAGTCCAAGAACACCTGAAACGGAGTTTGGACGAAGAAGTTATGACATTTTGAAGTTGGAAGTCACACATGAATAGGCAACCCTACTCGGCCAACCCTATCCGGCCAACCCTAGCCGGCCCGATTTCCCACTGTCCTCCATAGGAACAGGCTGAAATCTTGACTCAATGGGATTTCCATAGAGTCTAAGAACACCTGAAATGGAGTTTGGATGAAGAAGTTATGACCGTCCGAAGTTGGAGGTCACACATGAGTAGGTAGCCCTACCCGGCCAGCCTTATCCGGCCAGCCCTACCCGGCCAGTCCTAGCCGGCTAGCCCCGGCACCCACTGCCCTCCACAAGAATATGGATGGAATCTTGACTCAATGGGCTTTCCATAGAGTTCAAGAAAACCCAAAACGGAGTTCGACGGCGACCTTCCTAGCTTGGAAGTCACGTGACGACAACTTAATCCTAACCGACAAAGACTAACCTGCCAACCCTAGCCGATCCAATTTGGGTCTAAATGTCCTCCTATAGGAATATGGCTGAAATTTTGACTCAATGGCTTACAGTTCAAGAACACCAAACTGAAAGTTCTGGACGGTTGTTTATAACCTTCCGAAGTCAGCACATAGGACCCATAAACTGCAAGGACCCCATTGCAGACTCCAATGTAAGGATCTGTACTGGCGACCAAATGACAACCCTTCAACTAGACTGTTTAGGGTAAATGTACCATAACTTAGGCTACAGAGGTTCGATTTGAGAAATTCAAAAGCCTAACATCAATTTCACTGATGTGGCTACAATTTACCTGAAGGACTCACTGCCAAATTCCCTTTATTTCCTACCCAAAGACCAGTCCTAAAGTTCGACTAATGCGTATGATCAAAATAGGGTAGTTTCCCATGGTTCAAAATGCAACTAAACATTCCCCTTGGGGTAAGACACCATCAATAACGTTATTCCTTTTTTTTCCATAACACATGAAAATAGCACACAAAGACAATTACTTAGTCCGGGTAATCAGTCCCCGAACCGGCCCGAAATGTCATTCCGAATTTCAAGACACCGTCCCAAAGCCTCGACTCGCTCAAACGACCACCACGACCACACAACCCATGCCATTTGGAATGGCCCTCAAACAAGGATTAAAACCGCAGGAGAAAACCTCACCTCTTTGATTTTATCAAACCCCAAACTCCCGGTCTCTATGCGGCCCTTGTCGTGAGACGAACCCTTCCTCTCGATTCGTTTGAAACTCGATTCGATCGTCGGGAAATTTAGAGAGCAGAGGTCTCTCTAAACTCTCTTCCTCTTCCTTCTTTCTTTCGCTTTCTTTCCCCATCCCACGCTCGGGTCCAAGATGGGCCAAGTGGGATGTCCATTCATGCCACTTGTCAGCCGCTTATTGGCTCATTTGGATTACCTTATCCCTTAATCCATCTACTTTGGATTCCAACCCAATTATAGGTTGCCACATGTCTCCTAAGGGTCCCACTTGAGCCCTTTTGTGTGACACATCCTGCACTTGACACGTGGCACAGTGTCAGTCACTCTACACGTGCCAAGTGCCTCGTACTACCCTCGGTGCCTCGAACAACGTAAAATTTCGACTGTCTCGGAATTAAATGAAATTCAACGTGGTGGCTAGATTTCGTGAGACGATTCCAACGGTGAAGTATGTTTCATCATCCGAGATCTAGAAAAATTTCAGATTTTCCATTGAAATTACCGTTTTAACCTTTATCCAAAAAATTGTATATATATATTTTTTTTGGGTTTTACACTTAAAGAAAAAGTCCAAGCTTTAGAAAAATCATATAGAATGAAATCTGAAAATAAAAATGTTAATTGGAAAATATTAGCCGGTAAAGAAACGGGATGTCAGTTGAAAAATTGAAGAATAATTAAATAGTTAGAACAAAAGGATGGATAAATATAGAAATATATTAAAATATACTTATAAATATAGGAAAAGACCCATAATAATTAAAAGGAACTACAGGAAAATGATTACACAAATAATATTTTAGAAAATATCTAGAAAGGCAATAAAAATGAAGAAGACTAAAAGGAGACCTAGATGAAGAAATTATTAGGAACAATATTTGGATTAGAAAAAGAAGGAAAAGCATGTAATAGAAACTATGGAAGGTATAAAAATAAAAGAGCAAAATCAGTGAAAGTGAAATAGAAGACATAATGATAGAAATTTAGAGAATGAATCTAAATGAAATAAAGAATGTAAATCGTATAGGACATATAGGAGGACCTAGTAGAATAAAAGAAGAATATTATGAAACATTTGGAAAGCAATACAAAATACCTAAATATAAACCAAAGAAACAAAGATAGAACAATTAGGAAATGAGGTATACTTAAAATATGGTTCTTTAAAGATATTGAGGACTATCAGCTAAATAATCGTCCTAAATAATGACTTTATACTTTATGACACAAGGAACAAATTGGGATAATAATACTAAAACTCATATATTGATAGGATGTGCTATAAAATGGTGGGAATGATTATTAGACCCTAGTTTTAATGTAATTACAAATAACACCACTGTAGTCTTTGAAAGTAACCTATCTGAAGGAGTAGATACTTTTATTAGATATGTAGAAAATGAATTTTTAGGAGAAGAATGATGACAAATAGTATAGAGTAGAGAAAAAAGGAAATAAGAGAAGCCACGAACAAATTGGCCCAATTATAGATATGCCAAATGAGAGAAATATATGAATATACATGTAAGTTTAGAAAATGGTATTAAAGAGGCGTTTGACAGTAATGTTAATATGACAATCTTAGCCAATACATATTATGAGAAATTACCAGGAAAATTGAGTAATTACTTCGAAAAAAATTTCTGATAAGTTAGAAAAGTTGATCTCATGATAACCTAGGAGCAAGGATAGAATTCTTAAAGAAAATGACAAGTAAAATTGTAATATGAATGCGTCATAAGGTAAAGAAATGGAGAAAAAATATTTTGTGATAAAATGAAGGCAGCCATCTCGGGAAAATGGGGTGGGAGTATAAAGAAAAGGAAATATGGAAAACAAATAGGAAAACCATGAAAATTATTTATAAAAATATAAAATATTTAGAAAAAAATGCAGAGAAAACCATTCAAAAATATTACAAGAAAATACTTAATTAAGAAGAATAACTACAAAATACACCTAGGGCAAAAATCTGATACCAAATATTGGAAATATGGAGAGTTAGGACATTATAGTAATAAATGTCAGAAAAAGAAAAAGACATTTATTATATGTGAAGAAAATAAGGAAGATGATTTGGAAAGTATAATGAGTTTGGTAATGGTGAGAAATGGTAGTGTTTATATAAGTGAAAATGATGATTCATAAACAGTGACAGAATGAGGAAGGAGATAATAGAAGAAGATAATATTTAAATTGAAGTTATTAGTACAATGGAGAGGGCCAGGGAAGGATACATACTAAGAGTACCTTTGATGACAAAATTACAGAAATCCAAAACCTAAACTTTGATCTAAAAGTCTACAGGAAAGGATTACTAAGATATCTAAATAAAAAATATATGCATAAAACAAATCTCGGGAAGGATTACTGAATATCTAAATAAAAATATATATAAAAAAGCTCACAATCCATGAACTTAAAAAAGAAAGAAAGAGTAACAATTTAACAAATCTAGGAAACATAAAACTTAATTTATTAACAAAAGAAACTATAAATGAAACATTAAGTAGATAAAAAATGAAAAGGTAAGGAAAAATAAAGTATGTATATCTAGCAAGTACAAATACATATTAAACAATATTCCTTAAGAAACTAAACATACACCAATAGTTCTAAGTATATGTATTAAAGAGACTTATACAAGCTTCACACATGAAGTCACCTAGGAAGTATCCAAAGAAATTTAGCATATACAAAACTAACGTTTACATGTTACCCAAAATATAATGTTAATCTAGGAGATAAAGATTTTGATAATAGTTTAAACATATTTCAAAAATTCTTAAGAAATGATTTCATGAAAGAAGGAAATAATCTGTAATGATATATTCTGAGTGCTTTCTACACACTATCAACTCAAGTGCGGCAAATTTACCAAGACAAACCATTTATTGAAATTAGTGATGAATGTAGAGAAATTGCAGAAATCATAGAACCTCAAAAAGTTGGATAAAATAGAGAATGCCAACAGAGTATGTTTTAAAGTCTTAAAATAATAATATCCCTGAAGAAGATCAAATAAAAAGAGTTAATCTACCCATATTTAGGGGAAATTCTTTAATAAGTAGCAGTAGCCAAAATGATACAAGAAGGAGAAGTTTCCAAGATATAATAAAAGAAAAGGTACATTCACATTTCCTAATATTAGGAAATTATTATAATGGAGAAAGAGAACTTGAAGATACAAAAACCCTGATAGATACTGATGCTAGTTGCAACCATATCCAGGCTAATAAATATGAAATGATGGGAAATATAACAAGTCCATATATATTTAAAAATTATGATGGCCAAACATTAGAATGTAATCTTAAAGTAGAAATACCCATAAGACTACAAGGCATAACTTTTTTGGTAGATTGCTACAAAGATCATAGAATGTAAGGAAATGACACTATGATGATATCTCTTGAGAAATAACTTAGAGATAGATTAGGTAAGTATAAGATTACTAAAGAATGAATAGAATTATATAATGAAAACATATGTATTTTCTTAGAAAGACAAAATTGAAAGAAATTACATTCCCACTTTCTATAAGTTTTTATAATAAAATATTTGAAAACTAAGTTATATACATGTGGATTAATGGGTGATAATTAAAAACAGCATTAAAGTGGAAGAATACTAATCTACATAAAATATGATTAGGTAACAAAAATTACAAAACAAAGCGAAATGCAAAATAATGATCAAAATAAATTACTTTAATATAGGAAAGATACACTAATATGACAAAATAAGAATATGATGTTATATTGAAATGATTTATGACAACAATTTTCGATATATATGAGACTATTTATACTATCATATTTAAAACACCTTATAACAAATGGATAAAAGTACACGAATATTTAGATACTTTAAAATACCAAATTACGACCAGATGCTAAAAAGCGAGGCGGAGAAGAAAATAAATACATCTATTTAAAAATGCAGTCCATGACACATATGAAAAATTCAAAAATTTCGGTAATAGTAATTAAAATATTGGGAGAAGACAAAATCTACTTAAATGATGAGTGTGATAGACACTCTGAAAATAGGACTTTGGGTCATGGTCTGTAGTCACCAAATCATACGACTCATTGACTAAAACCTGTGTCGTGGTTTATAAGCTAGTGACCAAGCATCCACAATCACAATAGTAGGCGTACAAGAGTTTTAGTCACGTGTTCCTACGTGACTATGATCATATGGTCTATTTTTACTGGCGACCATGGCTTAGTGACTTAAAAAAGGAGGATAGTTAGTTTAGTCCTGTCGGGACCAAGCGTGATAAGGTCAACTTTGGTCAGGGTTAGGCCGTGACAGGTCATCTTTGATCACGATCCCGACTCTTTCGCGTGATCAAGGAGGACCTTTTGGTCACGATCAAGAGCAAAACCATGACCAAAATGGGACATTTTTGTGGCGCCCCAAAACCCGAGGGTCTTGTCGACAACCTGTTAACTTACTTGAGTACATCAAATCGGGGTATCGTGGTCTCAGCACTCACATGTCATTATCACAGAACTCATCAACTACATGTTTAATTCATAAATACGAAACATAATTTCATATGGTCGGTATACAAGCATTAGGAGTTATGGCACCTCACTCACATATATGGTACAAATAAATTTTATTAGAGCGAATGTTGTTCAATATGCAAAACGCCTTGATATGTATTCGGTAATAGTTCTCATACATATAAAAATCGTCGAGGCCTGGCAGGCCACCTTCTCCTTTATCGGCGCTGGGGAGTGCGTGTGGCTACTGCATTGAGCACGTATGGAAGGGGGTCCCATGATGGGGTGAGCTATGCTCAGTAGAAACAAAACCTACTAGCTAGGGCTATTCCCCACACCGTTTGTATGATCTGTTTCACGATCACAAACAACCACAATCCATGTAGACATGCTTATCTATCATGGAAAAAAAACTGTGCATGTGAGGCGACCTCTACGCTTGTATCTGGGTCCACCTCGACACCACGATACAAGTGTCAATGGAAATCCAATCTGATCGATGTCGATTCCCAATCACACAACTTAGTAATCCCATGTGATATTTATTTAATCGTTTAGGTGTCTTTTGGGCAGCGAACTTTCAGAGTCTACGTAAGACCAGAAAATTCAATTTTCTAAAAATGGCAAAAAGCAGTAATTTTGGTCAAAACAAGAAATTTTTCTGAATCTCGGATGATGAAACAGACTTCAGCGTTGGAATCGTCTAGCGAAATCTAGCTACCACATCAAATTTCGTCAAATTTCGAGACAGTCAGAATTTCACGTTTTTCGAGGCACCGGGTGTCGTAAAACAGGTTTGAGAGACATGTGATGTGACAAAAGTCACCTACTACATGTACTCATGTGAAACATGTTTCATGATTAGTGAGAGGATGAAATTGATGGCTTAGATTGTGCCAAGTGTCAAAAATCAAGAAAAAATGACATATTGTGAATTTATGGAAAGTTTAATGAATAAGACAAACTTGGAATAGTGATCTTCTCAAAATGAAAGGAGACCAAAACGTGAGGAGGAAAACAAATCGACAGTAGGTGCATATTTTGAGTTTTAGAGAGAGAAGGTGTGCCTTATCTCTAGGATTAGTGACCATTCGGATAGTCGGTTCTCGGCAGACAAGAAGCGAGAAGTCGATCTATGCGTAAGGGAATAAGTGAACAGGTTGATGGAGTTTAAATGACTTTCGAGAAGGTAGGGGATCTTTTTCACAACGGATTTATTCTTTGGATAAGAGCCATGTTTATGGTTAGGAATACAGGGCTTGATTGGCGAGTAAGCTGGTCTCAAAACCTTTGGAGGCCAGAGTGGAGAGAAAATCCCAAATTTGGTGGCCGTGAACAGTAACTCGAGGTTTCAATGTTCACGTGAATAGTGACGTGATTTTCTTGGTGTGAAAATGTGTTTTGTAAGTGATTCGAAATAAATTGCTTGTGTTTGCTAATTAGCCTATGTGAGCTAATTTTGATGTTATTGATGTGAAAATGGAATAACATGATTGTTGTGAGTAAATTATGTTAATATATGCATGTAGTTATGTGTATAATTATTTTGAATTGACATAATGCATTCCATATACATTGAGGCGACGAATAATGGGAATTGTGAGTGCATGACATGAAATGAAACAAAAATAAATGTTTGTGAAAGGAATTTCGTGAATATTTTCAGAAATTGTGTTGGGAGATAGTCCAACAATTCCGTCGGAGGGCCATGGAATTGTTTGGGAGGGTTATCCAGCAGTTCGCCTCGAAGGGGTTGTCCGATATTTTAGAGACTGGTAGTGTTTTCAGAACAAATAGCTTTTGTTTGAGAAAATTGATTATTTACTCGCGATGACGGGGCATATGTGAGAAGGGAGTCGGTGAGGACTCGGGATATGGGTTTGGGCATGTGGAGGCATTCAGTAGGTTCATGAAATTTAGCCGAGTGATTGTTTGCCATGACATATGCACTTAGGTGGGAGTAACCCATGTAGGAAATTATCACCTCTTGGGCTGCTCACTGTCAAAGAGGTCCACATTCAGTCTGAAGTGTGCACGGGACGGCGCTTGCTAGAGCGCGTTTTGAAGCCGGATTATGGCGGTATTGATTTTTGTATAACATGTATTAAATTGTAAATTTTAATATATGTTGAATTCAAGTAATGTAAAAACTCTTGAACCATGTAATATATTTGGTTGGGATATATTTTGATGGTATTGATCTGAGGGGCCCAAGTGGCGATTTTTGCTCATTTTATTCATATGTGGTTTCGATTGTGGTCGTTATGAAGAATTTGGGACGGGTTTGTACCTTGGGTGAGCTCCTCGTACAAAGGAATTTGCTCGATTTCCGTGGTGGTGTCGGATTGGAGCATCCTGAAGTATTGTGAGTTGTGGGTTGTCAGGACCCTCGGTTTTAGGCGTCACGGCTTGTTGCGAGGGTGGAGGTATCACGAATACCTAGGGCTTGAGACTTGGGCTTAGGCCATAATCATTAAAGTAATAAGAACATCCACGACTTAGTAAGCTCGATGTTTGAGTTAGGTATGTGATTACAGGCGTCGCGGAGACAGGATAGAACCGCGCATGCATGTAGTTGTTTTATGTGAATGGTGTGCATAACATGAGTTGTTGTGTATGAATTGTGATTGAAATTGCGTATGCTTGGTGAATATGGAAGATATTTGAACACTAGGAATAGAGAAAAATATAACTTTAGGTGTTTGAGAAATTTTGACCGTGTCGAATTGAGAACGAATATATATATATATATATATATATATATATATATATATATATATATATATATATATATATATATATATATATATATAATTTTCTGGATAGTAGTTCCAGTTTTGAACATAAACAGATTGTGTTGTGAAACTCTTGGAAATTTTTTTATCAGGTTGTATGAATTGCGAGTGGTGCAGAGCTGCATTTCGGAAATGGCGGGGAGGCTCTTTGGAGGATTAGGAAAAAAAAAAAAGGGAAAAGGTTCTTTGGAAGGTGAAATGGGCTACTATCCATTTAAAAAAAAATAAAAATTGAGCCCTGTCTGAAGGGTGTGTGTGGCACCTGGCCCAGTAGGCTGTGACTCCCGGTATGTGACCTGTGACGGGTGAGGAGGCACACAGCGGGTTGAGGCTTGGGGCATACGATGAGGCCCAGAGACGAGCATCTGGGGAGCGGGCTGCAGTGAGTAGAAGTGGCTTCTGGCCAGTGGCGAGGCATGCGGGCCTTAGCCAGCGCCCGAAGAGGCGCGCGTATGCGACGCTGCTACAGTCGGCGACGTAGCGATATGGCGTCGCGACGGTAGCTTGTTGCAATACAAACTTATGCTCGTGTGGGAATTTGCGACCGTGCGTGGCGAGCCGTGATTGTGTACGCAGCATGGCAGCTTAACGATCTTGACTCGATCTGCTGTTACGGTGCAGATTTGAATCTTGTTCATGAACATTGTTCATGAGCACTGTTCATGAGGTTTTAAAAAAAAATAAAATTTTTTTTTTTTTCTTAAATAAAAATTTTGTTGTTAAAAAATGATTTAATATGAAATTATTGTATTGCATACCTAGAATGCATGGACTGTATATGAAATATTTTTTACGTATGAATAGTGTCTTGGGGTGTGAGTACGCGCCCAGAATCTGCATTAGAATTTAACGTCATTTGACACGTGTGGATGGCTGGTCGGCGGGGACGTGAGGTCGTCCACGAGTGCCAGTTAGAGCACCAGCTGGCGTTGACCGACCACTTAGGCTTTTGATCGTGCTTTTGCTAAGGTGCAGTTTGATTCGCTTCTTGTGCGCGGAGTTAATGTAGGTAGCCAGGGAGGTCCGAGTAACCTCCAGAGGTTCAAGGCACATCATCCTTCGACATTCACAAGGGGAGGAGATCCGATGGTGGCAGACCATTGGTTCATGCAGGTTGAGAAGGTATTGGAGGCTATGAAGATTGCCTACGATGCGACCCGAGGATCGGGCTAGCTACGATTCGGCGAGGGTGAGGCCCGAGTATGGTGGAACTGGCGAACCTCTGATCTAGAAATGATGACTTGGCGGAGATTCCATGATTTTCATGGGCCAGTATTTTACGGGCCTTCTTGCAGACATGCGAGGCGGAGGTTCCTGGAAATTTGAAGCCGAGGGATGATGATTGTTATAGGGTTGGGCTTAGAGGTTGAGGCCTTGGAGGAGCCCTTAATGTGATTCTCCACAGGGATTAGAGCGAGGATAAGTATGATATGTGGTGGTTGCGAGTTGAGATCATCGGGGACTCTACTCTGATGGACCTGAGGATCATGGATATGTTAGAGTTCGATGTCATCCTTGGGATGGATTGGCTGACAGCTTACAGAGTCGTTATCGATTGTGAGCGTAGGAGGGTTACCGCCTACACATAGGACGGTACTCGTGTGGTATTTCAGGGGGACATACATGATATTTTGCCTCGCGGGCGGTGTGCGAGTCTATGTCATGGGCAGGTTGGGGGGTTGGCCTGTGAGCCTTACCCCCAAGGGACGAGGTGAGGCCAGGACATAGATCACACCTCAGTGATGCGGTGCGGATGTTTTTCGGATGACCTACCTCTTGGGATTGGCTCAGCGAGAGGTTGAACTTGGTATCGAGTTACACCACGGTACTTAGCCCATCTCTGTGACTCATGGGATGACACCGGTTGAGTTGCGGGGAACCCAGGAGTCCGGTACGGGAACTCTAGGACAAGAATTTCATTAGATCGAGCACTTCACCGTGGGGCGCTAGGTCTGTTTGCGAAGAAGGACAAAATCCTTGTGCGTGACTATAGATAATTGAACATGGTTACGATTAGAATCGATACCCATTATGTCGGATTGAAGATTTTTTGATCGGTTGGGGAGGAGGCGAGTCTGCTCGAGATAGATCTTAGCGGTTCATCGGTGAGGGTTAGGAAACGGATTATCCCACTAAGGCGGCGTTCGGGACACGTTATGGGCACTTTGAGTTTGATGCCCCTTTGGTTGTGAATGCGCGATGCATTCATGGACCTCATCGTAGGGTATTCGACCTATCTAGATCAGTTTGTCGTAATCTTCGTGGATGACATTTTGATCTACTTCGGTCAGTAGAACGCCAGAGTATCATTTGAGGATTGTGTTACGAGTTGTTGAGAGACCATCGACTCTCATGAGTTCGGTAAGTGCGAGTTTTGGCTTACTAAGGTGAGTTTTAGGGCCAGTGGTGTAATCGGGCGTGTTAGTGGACGAGAGAAGGTCGGTGTATGAGTTGGGGAGAGAAGTGAAGTCCAGTCTTGAGATATGTAGTTTCTTGGGATTGACGAGTGCTACGGAATTAATTGGGATTTCTCCTGGCGGCACTATGGCGAGATTGACACGGAAGGAGGTCGAGTTTGATTGGGATGACGGTATGAGGAGGCATTCGAGGAGTTGAAAGGGCGGCTTACTCGAGCTCCTATCTTGATAGTCCGGATAGGGACGGGCGTGATGTATTGTGATGCCTCGAGGCGGGCCCGGGATGTGTTTGCGGTCACGATCAGGAGGGTAGTAGCTTATGGTTCCACGTCGATTGAAGAATCGCCAAGGAAAATTGCCCCACACGACATGGAGTTAGCGATAGTGAGTCTTCTTAAGAAGATTTGGCGCCATTATTTCAGTATGGCGAATAGTTAGGTGTGCCGGTGATAAAGAGTGCAGTATGTTTTCAGCGGCGGACCTCGATATGAGGCAGCACGGATGGATGGAGTTCTAGCAGAGGATTATGACTTCACTTTGCATTACCATCACAGTAAGGCAAATGTGATGGTGATGCACTCGGTCGGAAGTCATGGGAGCACATTGGCTAGTATGGCTTCTCGGGGTAGCGGATACTCGAGGCGTAGGGCCGGTTTGTTAAAGTACAACAAGCAGGCACGGGGTAGGAGTTTAGTGGCTACACCATCACTATTGAGCAAAGTGATTGAGTTCTAGGGAAGGACGGCGATGGTGTCATTAAAGGACAGATACGATCAGATACGGTGGCGAGGCTGAACCGTTCAAGTAGATGGTAGTCTTCGGTATAAGAGGGATGGGTAGTGGTTCCCCGGTCGGTGATTTGAAAAGGGAGATTACCCGGGGAGTTCAACGCTCCTCTGTTGCCATGCATCAATTGGCACGAAGATGTGCCGGATCTTCGTCTTGATGAATGAAGGAAGTAAGGGACTTTGTTAGAAGCGATGTCTCACGTGTCGATGGGATTAAGTGAACACAGCGAGAATCCAGCGAATTTGCCGGCCATTGGAGGTGGCTGGTGGAAATGAACATATCACGATGAATTTTGTGACCTTTCACGGACATGAGGAGCATGATGCGGTATAGGTGATAGTGGGCTGGCTCGAAGTGGCACATTTCTAGTAGTCGCGGATGACCTTCACATTGGAGAGATTCTGCCGATTGTATATTCGAGAGATAGTCCAGCTACGCTAAGGTACCAGTATCCATAGTGTGCGATAGAGGGCTTGAGTTCTGGTAACCCTTTGGAAGAGTTTCAGGCTATGGGCTGACTAACCATAGAGTACATCGTTCCACCGCGAGACCGGATGGTCGGTTAGAGGACTATATAGGTGTTAGAGGATATTTTCGAGCATCGTCACGGATCATGAGTGGCTGGGAAGGGCGTTTGCTTAATTGAGTCGCTGCAACAGCGATTATCGTGATGAGTATCTGAGATGGCACCATATGAAGGCATTGTGGAGGCCATGCATATCGGCAGGTATATTTGGCGGAGTGAGAGAAACTCCACCACTGAGTCTTTGTCGATTAGAGACACCTCAGGGAGATTGAGCGATACGACAGCGTCTTCTCCTTTGCTCGGTGGTAGAAGAGCTATCTTGATGTGCGACGTCGACCCAGGGTTCGAGGAGTTGGAGATAAACGTCTTCTTGAGGTGATGCTAGAGAGGTAATTCGAGGTTCGAGCAAGCGCAGGAAGCTATCGCCAAGGTTTATTGGGCCCTTCGAGATACTCGAGAGGGTAGGCACTATAGCGTACCGGTTGGCTTTACCTCCTAGCATGGCAGGTGTCCACGAGATATTCCACGTCTCCATGCTCCGGAGGTACACTCTAGATCCAGCTCATGTAGTGGATTGGGGAGAGATTGAGGTTGACACAGATGGTACCTTCGAGGAGGGACCAGTGTGCGGTATGGATAGCGGATCAGGTTGTGTGGGGCGTGAGGTAGTGAGGGTCTTATGGCGGCAGTGGAGTGGAGGGGGTGAGTGGGAGCCGCGAGGACACGTCACGGGCCACCTATCCCTTCTTGTTTAGGGATGAAGGTATGTGGTTTAGTCGTTTAATACCTAAATGACTAGTTTACATGCATGGTATAGTGCCGTTGTATATGCATGTGAGTTGTTGTAGATTGTCCGAATTTGAGTGAAATTCAGCACTGAGAGGGGAGAATGTAAGACCAAGAAAATTTCAATTTTGAAAAGAACCATGATAATTCGGTCCAAAACCAAAATTTTTCTGAATCTTGGATGATGAAGCGAACTTTAAGTTGATCCTCTAGCAAAATCTAGCTACCATGCTCGAATTAGTCGAATTCAAAGTGAGTCAATTCACGTTTTTGAGGCATCGGGTGTCGGGTGTCGTAAGCGAGTTTGAGAGACATGATGTGACAGAAAGTCTTATACTACATGTACTCATGAAACATGTTTCATGATTAGGTAAGAGGATGAAATTGATGATAAAAACTGAATTGTGCCAAGTGGCAAAATCAAGAAAAATGACATATTGGGAATTTGTATGGAAAGTTTAATGAATAAAACGAACTTGGAATAGTGATGTTCTCCAAATGAAAGGAGATAAAAAAACATGAGGAGAACCTTAGTCGACAGTAGGTGTAGATTTTGAGTTTAGAGAGAGAGATTATTGCCTTCTCCTCTGGATCAAACATTGAATGTCGGTTCTCGGCCAGACAAGAAGCATAAAGTCGATCTACTTTGGCGGGAACATATGTGGACAGATTTGGTGGAGTTAGACAACTCCAGAGGTAGGGATATTTTCCACTTGGTTTATTCTTTGAATAAGAGCCATGTTTATGGTTAGGGATACGAGAAGCTTGATTTATTGTCGCTGATCTCAAAACGCTTTGAGGCAAGTGGAGAAAATCCACAGGTGGTGGCCGTGAACGATGGCAGGGTTTCAATGTTCACGTGAATAGTAGCGTGATTTTCTTGGTGTGAAAATGTGTTTTTGTAGTGATTGAAATGAATTGCTTGTATTTGCCTAATTAGCCCATGTGAGCTAATTTTGGTGTTATTGATGTGAAAATGGAATAACATGATTGTTGTGAGTAAAGTATGTTAATATATGCATGTGAATTGTATTAGCATAAATTTGGAATTGACATAATGCATTCCATATGCATTAGGCTTGACTAGAATATTAGGTGTAGTGTAGCGTGAAATGAAGCCGTAGAAAATGTTTGTGAAGGAATTTCGTCGGAGATTTTCCGGAAGAATTGTGTTGGGAGATGGTGGCAATTCACGTCGGAGGGCCCATGGTGTTTTGGAGGGTTGGCATCCGATGGTGTCTCGGAGGTTGTCGATATTTTGCAGGAGACCGATGGTGTGTTTTTCAAGAAAAATAGCTTTTGTTTTTTGAAAACTGAGGGATTTCTCTTGGCATTTGGCTTAGGCATATGTGAGGGAGTCGGTGAGGACTCGGGATATGGGTTTGGGCATGTAGACATTAGGTAGGTTCCTTGAAATTGAATGTGATTGTTTCCATGACATGTGCATAGGTGTTGAGTAACCCGTGTGAGAATTATCACTCTTGGGCTTTGCTCGCGCGCCGAGATCACCATTCGGGTCAAAGGGGTGTGCCACGGGACGACTCTTCGTGCGTTTACAGAAAAGAAAGCCAGTTGGCTTTTCGAGATTGATTTTTGTATAACATGTATTAAAATTGGAAATTTTAATATATGTTGAATTAAAATGTGTAAAAACTCGCTTGAACCATGTAATATATTTGGTTAGGATATATTTGCATTAGTATGATCACGAGGCCCAAGTGGCCATTTTTTCTCATTTTTATTCTATGTAAACAAATTGTGGTGGTATGAAAATTTGGGGCGGAGTTTGTGCATTGGGTGGAAACTCTACAAAGGAGACTCTGCTTTAGATTTTTAGATCAGTGGTGTCGGGTTGCAGAGCATCTACAGTATTCAGCGAGGTTGTGGGTTGTCAGGACCCAGTTTGGGCGTCACGAGGGTCTCCACGCGGGTATCTTACACCCTTCGACATTTCGGGCTTTCACGTATGGATCCTTCTCTAACCCGAGTTTTAAGAAGATTTTCACCTAAGGGGTATACATCCCTACTTCCTATGACCTGTCGTTTCGTTTCATTTAACATTGTGTGACTCAGGTGGACTTCGTCCCATTCCGAAACCCACATAACCTTGCGGCATTAGTGTCAGAAATCGATGTACACACCCATGTAATCACGATGATTTGTCATACACCCGATGCAATGCAATTGTGCGGTCACTGGAAGCTCACTCAAACTCATGCCCAATGTGTGAAGGAGAGGCATGGACATTGTACACTGTACACAAAGGTGTATTACAATAAACCCTCTGTCTAATACACACAACAGTTCCTTATATTGGATTCAATATCAATTTACATGTTGTCATGCTAGAATTCCGCTCCACTTGGAGTGATACATTATCTGACATACATTCCCTGTTGCTAACATCAATTAGGAAAATAGAGGTCATGGGTCACGTCTCTAGACTGGGACATAACACCTCAGTCCTACAGGCTGCAACATGCCAAAACATGGCCATGTTCAAACCTGACATATAACTCGATTGTTTGGAACCTGTGATAAAGTCATCATGTCATCTCTTAACCGGGGACAGAACTTTGATCCGAGTACGTGGCCACAAGATTGGCTGCTGCAGTATGTCGCGGATGGGAGTCAACCAGTATCACCGTCATGGTTGGCCAGTCGCGGAAAGCGGTTTTGAAGCTGTGTTATTGCATGACTACTGGGTGACTCAGATAAGATGGGGATGCTGGAACAGCTACTTTGAATGCATTTACGAGTCAAAGGAGTGAGAGTGGGATAGACCTATTTCAAGAGGATATGTTCTCTATAAGTCTAGTTTACTCAAAAAATTAGAATCGTTCAATTTTGATTTCTTGATGTGAGATTATGGCCAAAACTCTGATCTTAGGATCTCGACTACAACACGGGGAAAAGCTGCGAACCTTGCTCCCACTTTAGATACATTCTAAGTCAAAAGGTAAAAATTGGATGGGCTTTATTTGGCGAGGATATGTTCTCCTCTAAGTCTAGGTTACCTAACAACTAGAATCATGAATTCAGATGAGTTATGGTAAAACTCGATCGAGGTTGAAGGAAAAAAATAAAAAAAATTAGCTGACATCTCCCCTTAAAACATGGCTTATTCTGCTATCTTGAAATCTCCTCCATTGAGGTCACAGCCAAACTCAGCAATGCCATTTCCATGGCCCCGAGAAAATAACAAAATATGCAAAGTCCCTACCTCTTGCTTAGTGTGTGGGATCAAGTCCTTGATCCTTGACCTTGTAAAAATGGGTGTTGGCTCCTCCTCCTCCTTTATTCCTTTCTTTCTTGCTTAGTTTTTACGGTTTCTGCTCACCTTAGTCCATGAGCCAGCCTTGCGGCAACAAATCCCTTTCCTCTCCTCGGAGTTCTGAAATCTTCTCTTCCCTCCTGATGCTTGATTCATTCCAACACAAATCACTCTTTAGACACGTTCTTAAGCATGTGACACATGGCGGATTAAGGCATGTGTCACTCGTACAAAACTCATCCCACTATAATGCATGCATTCACAAGGGGCATGACACTTGGCGACTCAGAAGTGCGAAGTGTCCCCGATTTGGTGCCGCGTGGCATGCACTCTCATGCCGCGGTCACCGTGATTAGCCCTTTAGACAGCGAATTCGTGAAAAACCAAGCGTCGGGATTGGCGCGGTCGTCTGAGATTGAAGCTGCGTTCGTGAGATGATTCTAGCGGTGCGATCCGTTCATTATCAAGATCTAGAAAAAATCTGAATTTTGCTTGTCTGCAGATCGTGAAGAATCTTGATTAAACTCTTTTTTGAAAAGTATGTTCTTCACCGGGTTTCACAATTTTAGTCACGATCGTGCTTAAGCGTGACTAAATGTTGTAGGAATCCACTATCCCCATAAGCTTATGGTCTCACGGTATGTTACGTGACCATGACTAAGAATATACATTTTGGTCACGGTTTTTTATAGTTGTTTGTGACTAAAAATTATTATTTAACAAATTAGTCTTTTTATAGATTCTTATTTTTCAAAACTTATAATAAACAATTAATCTTTTAGACTTATGTATGCAATTAAGAAACTCAACAATTATGAAATTCAAAATTTAAAATAGTACAATATATCATAATAAATTATCCAAAGCTATATAGTTAAAAACTAACATAATATGACAAAAAAACAATAAAAGAGATACAAATTTAGTTTTACATTATAACATATAATGTAATAAGTCAACTAACTAACCATCACATTAGTCGTAAAAGTCGAAAAATATAGAAGAATGTATCATATAAAATGTAGTATAATGTAAGTCTACTACTGCCTTGTTGAAATTGTTGCATCATTTGCATCATCTGTTCTTGAAGTTGTTCTTGCACTCTTTGTATTTCCATAATTTTTCCATCAAACTCTTCTTTCACTTCTTCTCGTGTCTTCCTTTGAACTTCTACCAACTTCTCTTCAAATGTTTTAGTTTCTATTGTAAACTTTTGTTTTCCAACTCTTAGCATCTCTTAGGCATTTTCAAGTTGTGCTGACAAAGTAGATCTTCAGTTGCCTCACGTCTTACTTTGCTATCAAAGACTAAGGTGGGAGTAACACCAAATCCATAGCCTCAATTTTCGTCCATGCCTGACATCACTTGAGTCATATGTCATCTACGAGATCTTAGATGCTGAGATGATGCAAAAGCGATGAAACGGCCCAGAGGGGAGAAGAAAGAAGACATCCTTGCGGAGTTAGGATAATGTATAATTTGATCAGAACATTTACAAAACAAAAATAATTGTTGAACATACAAAACTTTAGTATATAATTATTATTGAAATACAAGTATATAAAATTTAGATACTTCGTACCATGATACGCAGAATGATCATGATAAAAGGCGTCTCATCTTTTTTGTATATGGTAAAATGAAACATCTCAACTCTATTAGGCTCGATTCGATCGTCAATTTTTTTGTGTCTATTACACAACTAAAGCGATTAAGTTATTTTTATGAACTATTGATGTACAATCTTATTAACGATAAATTTTCTGCTTGTTCATGTGGATTGAAACATAACTTTTTGATCCCGATGTATGCTTTATGACTTGCTTTTACTTACTATTAACATTTATTTATTTTTTCAAGGAATATCCTATCAATTAAAATAGCATATCACCTATATATCTACTAGAAACATAATAAAAGTTACTATAAATGAAGTATTAAATTATATAATTAATAAATATGTCTTATTTGAAGATGATTATAGAAAAGAACACTATATAGAAAAAATTATTATGTTTACCTTTGCCTCGGGTGTGCCCCAAAGTTAATAGGCCACCTCCATTCATCATCTAATAAATGTGGAGGTTTGCTGGCATGATCTATAACATCCCATATTATAAGGGTCATAATGTAGCCTTCCATGTTATTTCTATAACTTTTGAATATATTTCCCACAATCTTGAATAATATAGCTCTTGCATTTTTCATCCATTTCGTATTTCTCCTTTATTTCATGAAAATGTCATATATAAGTAAGAGGTTTCATTTTTAAACAATAACATTACAATTTAGATGAATAGTAATTGACATACCAATATTAAGGCTCAAAGTTTTGCTTTACATCTTTACTAATGTGATGTCAATCTTGGACTTGGATAGGTACATTGTGTTGAGATCGTAGCAATATCCCCATATAACTAGAAAGTCTTTCCCATTTGTAATGTTAAACAACTTGGCCTTTTATATTTAATTGTGTTGATTTTTTTTCGTCGGGTTTCATGCAAAGTAAATCCAAGTTACACGTTGGGCCATGTATCCTCTTTTTGCTAGAGAAATCTTCTAAAAGTAAGAATGGAATTATAAGAAACATAATTTATTCTCTTATATAAAATTAAATAATCAATTTTCATTATTTGAGAAATTAAACATATGTAAATACAAATATCATAAGTAAAGCTAAACATAATTATCTTAAACATACCAGTAGTGGAAGTATCTAAAAAACCAAAAGCACTAGAACTAGTAGTAGTAGTTGCAAGAGGTTGTAATTGCAAGTTTTGTTGTAGATTGTTCGAGACATCCTTTAGTGACACCATCTATACTCTTCATCTTCAATGAGACATTTCCTATATAATAAAGTAATTTATAAAATGAAATATAAACAAGTTACATAAAAATATGTGGAGATAAATTGCAACATATATCCAAATAATATATTTATGTGCTTACCAGTTTACTAGTATTGTAGCTACACATCATCTAAGTTGAAAACTTGAGTACTTGACTGATAAATAATCATATCCCATACTATTCCAACTTATATGTTTCGATTATATGATCAAAAGAGACAAGCGCAATACCCTTGAGCAGATTTCTAGGGTTTACTAAATTGAGAATAGTGAATATTAAATGAATGACAAAAATATTAGAAAGAATTACACTAAAAACACACCTTGAGACTAACATATTCAAAAATTTATACAAAAGAAGTACTAAAAATGTAAGGACTTATAATGCATCATATACTTAGCACAAATGTGACTTTCTAGCATTTTGAAAGCATAAATCATATGCTATAACTCTTAAACCTTGAGAAAAGCAATTTAGAATTCCAAAATCACATAACAATTTAGCTTTCTAACAAGCTAAAGAGTCTCTCAAAAGAAAAAAAGAAAAGAAAGAAAGAGAATGAATTATTAGCTAAAGGCAGCCAAAATGCCAACAATTTTCAAATGACATTTCCTAAGATAAAGTATTAGGTGTAGAGTGGGATTGAAGCAGTCCAATCAATGGATGGAATGTCGAGGATTCTAAAACGGTATATACCAAAATAGGTATAGAACTACGACACCTGTGAAGTCTAGGCGGACGATTTATTTCTAATAGTTGCCCATGGCCCAGGCGAGACAAGGTTAGTTCCCAGCAGGGCTAAGCCCAACTCTTTCCCGACAAGCTAAAACAACAAATCGGGAAAACACGAAACGAGAGCGTATAGTAGGTATCTTAAGTATACTCATTTTATTCCCATGTTTTGTAAGGATTGAAAAAAAAAAAAATTCCACCTTTTAGAAACGGTTTTGTATTGTGGGGATGATAGGGTGCCTAATGCTCTCTTTTCTCAATTTTGTGATTAGGCCAACCATTGAGTGGAAATGAGCAAAATCGAAGAAAATTGGCAAAGTCATCATGTAGTTGCAGCAAACATGTAATAATTTCTCTTGTGTGATGTATTTCTATGGCTCTCTCATTAGCATGGGAAGATTCTAGATTATGAGGGCTTCTGTGAGCACAAGATAAGCATTAGTCCAAATAAGAGAGAAGTTCACGACCTCGAAGTCAAGCAAAGGGAAGAGCAACGATGGGCACATTTGCTCGACGATCAATCGATTTCACAAAAATCACCACTCTCGGCATGAGTTCTCCACGCTATAAGCGTATTGAGAATCTCAGCTTTAACGAGAACACTAAAGGGGGCAGCTAGTGGGCGCAAAATCGATCTTTGCAGCCTATAAATAGAAGATCGAGCATTGGAACTAGGATTTCTAGGGTTTGCTTGAGAGAAGAGGGAGAGTTTGGGTCTACAAATCAGAGCTCTGAAAGGGAACTCTTTCTGATAACCAAAACAACCAACAGGGGAAAACACCAAGTAAGACATACTAACTAAAAGCAGGTGGAGATGGAACAAGAAAGGAAGGAGAAAACTTACCAAAATGAAGAAAACTTCTGCTATTTCAATAAAATTATGTTGAAAACCCTAACCACAGAAGATAGGCTAGTGAATGCGAAATTCAATCTTTATAGCTTCGTAAATGAAGATCGAAAATAGAAGACTAGGATTTCTAGGGTTTTGCAAGAATAGGAGGTTTCAGAGAGAATGGTTTAGAATGAGAAGAGGGAGGGTTTCAACGTGTTAAATAAGAACTTATAGTTGTACAGGCGAATCGATTGAGCAAGCGGTCGTAGGTTCTGCTTAGGTGGAGTTTAAACGGTCTATGCATTCGATTGATCAAGTTTAAACGGTTGATCGGTTCCAACCGGTCAAGATTAACCGATCGACCATTTGGTTGATTTGTCTTATGCTCTTTTTTGTACTTGAACAGGTTTACTATTTCTTGAACCGGTCTACCTTTTGTTCATATTCTACTGATTTTCCAATTTTTCATCCGAAGCTTCTCCTAAGATATTTGAGCAATTTCCCTATAGTTTGAAGTAATTTTAATTACAAAATTACAAAGTAATAACCCATAATTGCATTCGAATGTTAATAAATTGTTCCTTGTTAAGGGGTTTTGTGAAAATGTCCGCAAGTTGGTCCTCGGTTCTAACAAATTCAAGAATAATATCCTTTTTTTGTGCATGATCTCTATGGAAATAATGTCTAATCTCTATATGTTTAGTCTTAGAGTGTTGCACGGCGTTTTTTAATATGTTAATGGCACTTGTGTTGTCACATTTTATGGGAAGATGAGAATATGTTAAGTCAAAGTCACTAAGAGTTTGTTTCTTCCAAAGTACTTGTACACATCCTAACCCGACGACAATATATTCGGCTTTAGCCGTTGACAATGTAACAGAGTTTTGTTTCTTGCTATGCTAAGACACAAGTGAGTGACTTAAAAAGTGGCATGTTCACTGTTCTTTTCTGTCAGTTTTTTCAACCACGAAGTCATCAGGAGCTAGCATATCAATTCAAAATTATCATTTTGGATGCAGACCAATATCGTAGTGCTTCTCAAAAATTTTTAAAATATTATTTTAACTGCATTCAAGTGAGATTCTTTAGGACATGCTTGAAAAAGCACATAAGCATACACCATTAAAATTCCCAGTTCCATGGGTTATACATTTGGGGAAATAATTATTGGGTTAGGAAAATAATGAAACCATATATTAGTAGAAATAAAATTATTGAGAAAGAAAAAAAATTGTACATGAAGGGGGAAAGTTTAGGTTATATAATTTTAAAGCAACATCTAATATTTCATTTTTAATTAATATCTATAAATTTGTATAAATTTTTTATAATAAGAAATAAAAAAGGTCCATCTTAGCCTATCCTCTACTATTTCACTACTAACCCCAATCTTATAATTATAACTTCACCATTGCAGGCTCCATTCACTTATACCAAACCTCTAACACTAAAAAAATCTTATACTTATAACTTCACCATATATGTCACACCATGAGCTTTTAGGACAAAACTAAATGGAATTCAAGTCATCATAAACTAAATATAAACTATTTAAAATAAATAAACATATTAATTAATTTAAAATTAAAATTTCTTTTATTCTTGCACTTGGATATATATATATATATATATATATATATATATATATATATATACCTATATATATAAGTGTTATTTAAAATATTCCTCATTTTAATAATTATTATTTGTGAATGTACAAAAGAGTACATCTAATCCAAATACATATCTATATCCCAAAACCATTATTTGAAATCAAAATTTTTCTATAAATTATAGTCATTGAATGTAATAAATTATTTTCATCATTATTTATATCCAAGTACCAATATTTTCATCATTGCTCTTATCTCATTTTGTGAAACCCCAGAAAATCCGAATTTTCGAAAAAGGGTAAAACGGTAATTTCGTTTAAAAACCGGAAATTTTCTGAATCTCGAGATAATGAGCGGACTGCATAGTTCAATTCGTCTCGAAATCTAGTGACCCGAGAGTTCGTCGAGTGCAGAACGGCGAAATCATTTCACGATTTTGAAATGATAAGTTGCCCGATGACGAGAAGGCGAGATTTTACGAATCTCGGAAATTAAATAGTTTTGAGCTAAGTTCATTTAAAATAAATTAGCTAGAAAGAAATAAATTATTTCGAGGCAGAATGGATCTACGTGGTGATATGAACCGTGTCAAAATAATAATAATAATAATATAATAATAATAAGGATAAAATAAAAAGGAAGGAAAAAGCGGTAGGAACGGGAGGCGCGAGAATGGAAGAGAATTTTTTTATTTTTTCTTTCTTCACTTCTCTCTAGATCTCACGAAAATCGGATCGTAGGTTTAAATCGGACGAGAAGCAAAGTCGATCCATCTGACGAGAGCTACGCGTGGGTACCAAAATCTTGGAGTTTAGTGAAACTCCATGAGGTAGGGAATTTTTCCTACAATGTTATTTCTAGCTGAAGGCCATTTAATGGCTTGGGTTTTCTTAAATTAGGTAAGTCGTAAATTTCAGTCCCCAATTTTTTGAACTAAGTGTAGGAATTTTAAGGAATTTTGAGATTTGTTTTTCGACTTGATCCGGAGTTGAATTCCGGAATTGTTTTTGGACAATCCGTGAATTTTGGGTTGTTTTGAGCAGTTTGATTTGAGTTGGGTTTTAGTTTGATCGGCGATGTCTTAGTTTGTGGTGTGTCGATGGTCGGTGATGAGCGATTGAAGGAACCCAGCGAGAGTGCCCTATTTTATGGGTAGAGATTTGGCCATTTTGTGTGTTATTGTTATAAAATATTAAATAACATCGCATTTGTGTAAAATCATGTTAATATATGTTATTTGATGTATTAACATGGATTGCATCGTGTAAATTATATGTAAAAATTATAATTGTCCATGGTGTATTAATGTTTCATGTAACCTTATATGCATGTAACATGAAAAGAAATACATTGGCATCATGCATTTCATATGCAGTCATCGGCGTCTGGTCGAGATTGTCGTGTACGTAGTATTGGTAATCAAATGTTGGTGAATGGAATTAGTGACTCGGAAAATGGGACAAAGTCCGAAAGTTGGGAACTCACGGATGTGTAAATTGATCAAAATGATAAATTACATGTTTTGGGCAAAGTAAGTTGGGGTAGATCCCCCCCCTAGGGTGAAAGACCCAAATGTTATTCACAGTTAGACATGAATCTCGACAATGTAAGTTCGCGAAAATGCTGGAAAGGCATGCGGCGTCCTGTGATTAAAACCCGAAAATCCGTGTCCCACAAAAGAAAAAGAAAATCATGAAATGAAAAATTAAAATCGGAGGGTTGTCAGTGGTTTTAGTCATTGGGTTAAATATGATGGGTGAATTTACCGCCAGCAATTGCGGGTGTGGGGGAGTCGGTTGGGGCTCGGGTTGTGGCGCGGTCAGCGTCTCATTCATGACCACCGGGGAACATTTCATATAATGTTGCATAAATTGTCACAATGTGATTGATGTTCCCAGCGTACGTATTGCATGTGCATTTTAGGTGGGAGTAACCCTTGTAGGAAAACTTTCCTCTTTAACGCGTGCTCTGCACACCGTGGGACCCCCTTCGGGAACAAGTGCAGTGTGAAGTCCCGACTGCATATGGTACGCATGAGGGATGAGAGTGTTCGGATCTTGTGAAAACATGTACGTTTGTTGTATAAAAGAGTAGTAAGTGATTTGATAGTTAAATAGTCTATCATATATTTTTGTATATTTGTGAATTAAATATACAGGAATGGATCTCAATAAATGAGTGTGATGGGACACGGAAATATTTCTGGGGTTACACGCAAGTTGACGGGTTGTCAATTGGACCCCCGTGAGATCAGGCAGTTAACCTCATGAACAGGGGACCTCAGCCTCAGCAGATATAGGCTTTTCCTTAAAACCATAAATTAAAATCAGTGAAGCAGAACCCCTTTAATTCTTCACATATCTTTTAAAAATAATGCGGAGCGAAAGTGCTAAAAAAATTTCTTTTTCTTTTCTTTTCCGACACTTAGATTTTTTTCAGGAAAATGGGCGAGAGTTTCTCTCTGTTTTTCGGTTTCCCAAATTTACAGAAACCTAGTGAGAAACATTTAAAAACACTTCTAAACTTCAATTCATCAACTTCCATGTAGGACTCGTCCACCTTGATCAAACGATATACATATATATACATTTTATTTCTTTCAAATCATCAAAACATTTTAAGCGCCTTGATTAATGCGTAATTTTATCAAAACGACGAAATATTCCTGTATACAATGTATAGATTATTTTCAATGCGATCACATCGATACGTCTCTCGATAGCTTTCGACTCCTTTGCCTGAAGGTACTCTCACAGTCACACTGTCTACAGTCACGAAAATATTTGTTGAAACATATGGAAAGAGTAGGCTAAGCGAGCTCGGTGAGTGTCACGTTTTAATTTATATAACATTTTCGATCGTATCAAAATAATACATACTTATACAATTAAAAATCCATTTATACATTAAACATTTATGTAAACTTTCTTTCCATAAATACTTATACCATTAAAATCGGTTTATACTTTAAGCTTGTTTATACCTTAAACTTTCTTTCAATAAATACTTATGCATTTTAAAATCCATTATCTTTAGAATTTATGCCTTAAACTTTCTTTCCATAAATATACTTATGCATTTAAAATCCATTTGCTTTAAATTTATATAAACTTTCTTTCCATAAATACTTATGCATTTAAATCCATTTATGCTTTAAGCATTTATGCCTTAAAGCTTCTTTCTTTATTCTTTCTTTCATTCCTTTTTCTAGTGAGACAGAATAAACACACCCAGAGGCAGTTTAAGATGCGACGGTGAGGGGTCACATTCGATCCTTAACCACTACGCTGTGGAGAAAGCTCTTTGCATAGAGTTCAGTCTTAGTACTTTATCAACGTGTAAAGGATATTGCTGAACACTGACCACTCCTAGGTTATTAACTATAACTTTGCCTCTCTTAATCCTTGCGCTTAAAGTACTTGATGGATATCAGGTCATAACGGTGCATAGGGGTTTAAGTGCCGTGATAAACATTTCTTCAAAAATACATTTATAAATACATTTAAATCCTTTGCTTTATCATTAAAACACGTATGAATCACTTTCTTGTTTTAAACTTTCATAATACATAATATGCATCATGTTTAATCATAACGTATAAATATGCATTGATGCAAAAGATAAAACAATGCAATATAAAACATTTCCTTATGCCTTAACATTTGCATAAAAATTTATTAAACTTTCAGTTTTAACATTAAAACCATTCACTTTTAAAACTAAATTCTCAGTATCATTTTCACTCCTGAGTTCTGCTCGATTCCGCTTGCTTCCGTTGAGTTCACGTTCGATCGATCATCCTTTCACCCTTTTCCAAGAAAATCACAACTGTAAATTAATCATAACTTCCATTTTAATCCACCATACACATTCATTTAAATGAAATGAACAAATTACCCTTCATGCCAAAAACTTCATTCATTTTGGTAAACCTTTTCCAACCATACCCTATAGACTTTATGACTCAAAAAATTATTCAAACCCAGTCTTGAAGTTGTGAAACTCTCCAGATCAGTTCTTGATATATCAAATAACATCTCTTTAAATTTTCAATTTAAAAATTCAAGTATAAAGCCCTCCAACCATATAACCATGATCTGCACAACAAATAACTCAGTTTTGGCAGAACAGAATCTGCTATAGCTCACTTTGAACCATTTTTTTTTGACACTTTAAGTTCTTTACAATTTGCATGAACTTCCTTTAGATAAATTTTTCCCTAGAAGTCTATTTTACTAGAAATTTTGAATCACACAATTCCGATCTGAAATGAGCAAGTTATGGCCAAAATACTAAAACTGGTCAAAACAGAAAACAGGACATTTCCTGTACCGAGACTGCTACTTAAAAATTTACCAATTGTTTCTCTTCCATTTTTCTTTCCCTCTAAACACTTAAATCTGATGCATTATACCCATTTCAACATATCACACAAAAGTCTACATCAAACCCTAACCATTCATTATGATTTGTCAAACCTAATCTAATCAGCTTTCTCAATTTATCTCAAAAATCATCATCATTCAACCCTAAATACCTAATTTAACATCCATACAAAGAAAATCAAATCATTAGGCATAAAACTTGTAAATCCTTTCCACCATGAAAAACTTACTTGTTTCTTGGGTTTCCCTTGTCTTCTCTTCGCTTCAGTTCACTTAGAGAGCTCATGAGCTTGAAAGAGAATAAAAATTCACCTCTACCACTTTGCCCTACCTTTCTCCTCCTCTTTCTCCTTTCTTACTTTCTTTTCTCTCTTTTATAAACTCTTTCCTCTCTATGCGTGATCCTCTTTTTGAGCACTTAAATCCCCAGAATTTTAGACTTTAAAATATTATTCAAAAGTGCCCTTAAGTAACAAAATATCATTGGTTGGTTTTAAAGTGATTATACTCTTTTATCAAAGCTTCTCATTAGTCCATTCCCATAAGGAGTCAAGTCATTACCATTATTTAAATCATAGCCATTAGAAAAGATTTTGATTAGCTGATCTGATTAAATATCTCATTATAAGCGAATTTATCTCGATTTACTTCATTCTTTGCTTTTATATCGATTATATGTCAAAAATATTCTATGGTCGATCTGTATTTAAATTTGAACATAAAATAATTTTAACTAAATCCTTCAGTGAATTTCAGACTCACAAATCATGTCGATTTAAAATGTTAGTGATGTCGGACAATAAGCGTGTGTGCAGTGCGTTCGGATCCTGGAAACTATCCAAAGCGGACTCAGTTTCACTTTATTTCAGTTTCGTTAGTCTTTATGATTTTATTCCAGTTAGCACTGAAGTATTTTTAGGCTCCAATTTCTAGAAAAATTTCGTATGACTCCAAATTTCGATCTGAAATCACTATTCATAAATCTCCATTATCTTCTAAATATCGGTTCAAAGTCATAGGAACTGAAATTTTCTTAAAATCCTTTGCAACCCCTCCATGGGGATAAAATAAGTCACTTTATTCATTAGGGCCACGAGTTACAATTTCGACAATTTTCATGTGCCCAAATGATGTCAGCGTTCTAAATTCTAATCCACCCTCGCTTCTATCATTGGACCTCAAATCAGTTCAATAACTACTATTATAACATTCAATAAGGTTGGGGTTTTACAATGCGCCTTTTATTGTGAGACCCCCACCCTTCGTGACCACCTCATGGTGCTGCCCGGTGGAGAGGCTCACTCATAGAGATATCCTCGTATTTGAGTTCCTTTACGCCTCCCGGAGAGGTCGAACCCGGGACCTAGGGTCTTTAGTCGATGGGAAGCATCTGCGGTACCATGAGCTCTTGGCTCGGTTGGTACCCAATAACTGACCAGACAGCTCCCAGATCTGAGTTCGAATCTGAGGCAGCCGTGAAATGAATATCTATGATGAACTTTGGCGAACCTATGAATGATCCCACAAAATGAGGAACTCCACACACAAGATAGGAGTGTCACACATTTCAAATTTTTTTTTTTGCATATAATATAAAAGCCTTAATTTTCTAATCATATGAAAAGTGTTTTCCTTTAAGAATTTTAATAAAGTGAATAATTTTATATTTGATGATCTAGCATGCCACATATGTGTGTGTATATGTATGTATGTGTGTGACTAAATTATTAGTGCCAAACTTTTCCTTCATTAAATTTTACATATAGTCAAAGTCCAAACATATTACTCATATATAGCTTTGGTCACGATTTTAAGTAAAACTGTGACTAAAAGTCACTTATTATATTTTTGGTCACAATTTTATTTAGCACTGTGACTAAAACTTGCTAAATTATATATTTGGTCACTTTCTCAAATAAAACCGTGACCAAAAGTCATTCATTATACATTTGGTCATGGTTTTTTTTTAACAATGTGACCAAAACTTGCTAACTTATAGATTTGGTCATGGTCTAAAATAAAACCGTGACCGAAAGTCACTCATTATACATTTGGTCACGATCTAAAATAAAGAAACGTGATAAAGCATTCGCATAGATTTAAATCTCACGGAGTTTCAGAAAAAATCGTGACTAAATGATTCTGAGAAATTTTCTTGCCATTCGTTTTTGCGGTGTAGTCACGGTTCCTGACTTAAGCGTTGTAAGGTCTCCATCGATACTTTTGGGTGACCGGTTTCTACGATGATTACGACAAAAAAACATATTTAGTGACAGTATTTTGTGGCCGTGACTAAATATTCGTCACTAAAAACCTTCTTTTTTATAGTGAGAGTTATTAAGGTAAGACCAATGAGATATTACCAAGAAGATATAAAAGACTTTAAGTCCAAGAGTGACAGACTATCTGAGATGAATCTTATAAGGGAAGTAAAAGCTACAATAGCCTTGCTTTTATGAGTAAGAAGCATATCAAAATAAGAAAAGATGATAATAAAATTATAAGGAGATTAATAAGAAAACACAATTTGATGGGTATTATGTCCCGAATGACGATGTAAAAATTTAGCGAGAAAAGAACTATTATAGTAAATTACATTTGTAAATTGGGATTTTTGGCAAATAAAAATTAATAATATTGATGTATTCCTATAACATTTCTTACCAAGGCCAAATTCTTGAATGGATGATAATACCTTTTGCATTAACAAACGCTCCTCAAATCTTCTAGAGGAAAATGGATAAAATATTCTCTAAATATTCGAATTTTATAATAGTATACATAGATGATATTTTTAGGAATGATAATGAACACTACAAGGATAAAATTACAAAAAATTTCCTGATGGTCAGAACTAAAGAAATGATATAAAAATTTTTAGAATGTTTGCAGATTATATAGTTTTATCAAAGACCTAACTAAAAAGAAGACATGAATTACAAGATTATTAACAAAAAGAGAAAAACAAAAAGGATGGAGTGAAAATCATACAAAAATATTAAAGAATTAAAAGACATGTTCCAGCTTACAAAAATTAAGACTACTTGATGAAAGAACAATTTAATATTATAGACAAATGCTTGGAATAGACACTTGGCAACTATTTTAAAAACATATTTAGAAGAAATATGTAGATATATAAGTGGAACCTTTAATAATAACCAAATCAATTTATAATTTATAATGAAAGAATTGCACATTATAAAAGATCAATAAATTTGAGATATTTGTCTTTTACCCCAGATATTTGTTATAGAAGCGATAATGCTCAGTTGGCAGGCACATAAGGAATAACTGCAGGAAGAGGTATGTAGAGCGAAGGTTGTCCGGATGTATGACCCTTTTGATTATTATAATTTTCAAAATTGTTCATATAAAGGTATTGACGAATTATCTTTCAATTGCCAGTAGAGAATGTGAATACCTGATATATCCATGGCATGAAGGTACAAACAATGAGGGTGAATATCTTAGCAGAAAGTATAAATTTTCTCATTACACTTGAAGAAAAAGTGATAAATTTACAAAAGACATTAATAATATAAGAACAAGTCTTATATGGCTCAAAATATTTTGGAATTTTTTTTTGAAGAATTAGAAAATTTCAAAATGAGGATAGAAGATGTCTTCTCAACCTCCTCTGAGGCTAAAAACATCTCGAAGGTAGACTTGGATATGCCATCCCAAACAGGAAAAAACCAAGTAACAACAAATACTGATAACATTAGGACAAGAGATATATCCTTGTCGATTGACAAAAATATCTCTAAAGGTATCCAGGAAATGCATATCCTTTCGAAGGTGGCACGGTAAAGCTGTGAGTCCTTTGCAGGCGAATCCAAGATAACAGTCCCTCAAAGGACAATCTCCTCTCAAAAGGAGAAAATTCAGATGACATCATCTTTTTTTAGAGGAAAAAACAGAAAACAAGACCATAAATTCCCTAATCATATTATTAGATATTGAGAGAAAGTATTTGGCTTTCTCCGAATTCATATAATACCCAGTGGACTTAGTTATTTCAAATTTCTCTTGAGTCCATTTACCCAGTATAATCATAGGGCAAACATACATTTCTTTAATCAAAATGTCATGGATTACGATTTTGGTGGCCGAATCTTTCTAGAATGATTAAAGGGAGATTACAAATGATACCCTCAGAGCACAGATGTGTAATTTGACAAAAAATAATAACTCTCATGCTAAGTTTTTCAGCATCAGCCCATAATACAATGAAGACAATGGATAATATATTAAAGTGTTCCACCTCATAAAACTCAACACTATTGAAGAAACAAGGATCCAAATAAATGATAATAGACCCAAAAGGTATGGCCAATTCAACAAACAATGGATTAAGACTAGAAGAACCCTAGGAATAAAAATAGTCCTTGGAAGAATGATAGATTTAAGAAAAAAGAATTGCTCAGTTAACTGTGCTACAAACAACTTGATGATAATTGTCGGAGATGGAAAAGCGAGCCACGTAGGATGTCGCCGAAAGAAAAATAATGGAGCTTGACCAATTAATAATACTAGCTGCCAGATGACCAAAAATGAAGCATCCAGGTTCATGAAAAAAATAAAGAAAGACAATGAAGGTTGGATTGCTATTGGAAAGAAAATGTAAAAAGGCTCAAAAGTAGCTAAATGACAAAGTGGTATGTGACTTATGTCTACCACTATAATTGTACTAAAGATAAGAAAATGTAAAGTTGTCTGATAATAAATGTCTATCACTATAATTGTAAAGACAAGGCCACTGTCTACAAGAAGTGACTAAAGATGATAGTTGGAAACATCATAAGCCTACTTTTCATAAAGAAGTTTGAAAACTTGAAGATAATAACAAATCTACTTTCTACAAGAAGTGACAGCTAGAGGATAATCACAAGCCTACTTTGAAAAAGAAGATTGACAAGGCAAGATGGCTGATGATATCATATTTACTCTACTTGTAAAATTAATTCAAAAATAAGAAGAGATCCTGGAATAGTATTAGATCACTATATTCAGAAAGTTTCTCATTTAGTGGGGGATATAAGAAATAGTACTTCCTCTTTTCTCTCATATTGTAATGAGTTTCTAAGTTTTCCTAAAGGAAACTTCTTTGTAATATAAGAAATTGTTTAAATGAAAAGTTTATATCTAATCCTTTGTTACGTGTAAGATTCATATAGTGAGTAGCTTTGATACTGTTTATTCTGATCACAATTCAATGAGGAAACATAAGGAAAGCCAATTTAAGGCAATAAGATCTGAAGGTCACTAAGATTATATAAAGAAAAAGTGTGAAAGACTAATTGTTTTATCATTGTTTCTCTTTTATTATATTAAATCTTGTGGTATTTTGGTAATTTCTAGTAACTCCATTGGTAGTTCCAAACTCTCCATACGCATAGTCTGGCTGTACCCTATCTCGCACCACTCTGAAACAATCTATCAGAAAAAACTAAGAAATTCGATGAAACCAATGGCGTTGGGGCAATCTTTCATCTTTCTGCCCTACATGTCGCCAGCTCATATTCTCAATGGAGTCTCACTTCGCCCAGCAGATCATATCTATGGTGGCTATACTCCGATTAAAAATATCTGTGACCACAAAGTGCAGGCAGGAGTCGTCATTGACGGTGTGTACAATAGTCGGGCGAGGGGAGGAATTAGTGGGACAGAAAGTGATCTCAGCGAGACTCGGGTGGTGGATGGCATCGATTGCTCCCGACTTGTCATTTGGTGATAGAAGGCATTGGTGTGGTGTTAAGCCTGAAATATATATGAAGTATTACATTTTATGAGAAAAAGAGACCTCTCTTCTTATAAGCCTCGCATGTTTGATGTGATAACAATTGGGGTGATTTGAAGAATCATTATGTGTTGTAATGGGCTACATAGGTAGTCTCTCTTCTAAGAGAATATCAATAATCAATAATGGTCTAATAAATAAAATATGGCCATTGGTTTACATTAGAAAGTCAAGAATCCTTTTTTTGGTAAATGGATCATAACAATGACTTTCATTAGTCAAAATCATAAGAAATTCGACACCATGAGTAATAACAGCACTAAAACGTGTGATGCAACCTCTGCTGGAATCTGTGAGTGGTTTTGCTGTTATGTACAATAGAAAAATTATTGAGTGAGAAGCCCATCATGAATAAATCTAAAGTCTCATCGATCATCAGTTTTATAATAATATAAGAATAGAAGTAAAACATGTTGGATTCTATTCATGATAAAAGATTATGTAAATCCATGGTTGATCTTTGGGATCTGTCTTTCTGGATCTTTGATAAAAAAAACCTTTCTTTCTATGTGATTTTCATTGATGATTAATAAAGATGATGAGATCAAAATAAAGCTATGTGGGACTCGAGAGAGCATAACCACTATATGTAAAGAGTTATCCACCCCAGCTCATCATAAAAAAGAATTATTTTTAAATCTCTACACATTCTTGGCTTGAAGGATGATGAGAGAAATTGTGAGAAAAAAACTTTAATTTTATATTTTTGTTTACTTTTTCTAAAATAAAAACACAACACTGGTAAGTCATTATTAATTATAACTTATTAAACCCTTTGAGATATTTAATTTCATAATATGTTATTTAATGTAAAGATGTGATTAAAGTCCATTGTTGTTCAAATGATATCTTTTTCTTAGCATCATTGTTAGAAGTCCCATCGCTTGGAAAGCGGTTCCAATTAAAATAAATATATATAGAGGAACCTTCTTCATTACAAGACCTTTTACAATTATGGGATTTGAAAGTACAAAAAATATTAACATGGTATCGAGGAGTTGGCTTCACAGGTGGTTTGGATAGTGGAGAGAATGTTCCCCCATATCATCCTCCTATAGCTTTTATGATCTTGAAGATCATTTTCTTTAGAGTTTAAAATTCTTACGATATTTTCTCTTGATTTTCTTTGTTGGATTTTGCTTGAGTTGCATCCTTAGAGCATCTCCAACAAGGCTATCTAAAATAGCTACTCAAAATATATTAAAATATTATGTTAATAATTTTTAAATTGCTTCACTTTTAAATAACTCTAACAAGGCTATCTATTTTATGTCCTTCCTTAACTTTAACAACTTTGAAATAAAATCACAAATCTTTATATAATATGTGTGTCTCATCTTATATTATGGCGAGTAGCTACAAAGTTAAGACAAAGCATTGCTTAAAAATATGTTTAGTTATAGTTTTCTGTTATAAATGAGATGTGATAAATTAAAGCTATATTTAAATTGGTTGATAAATTATTCACTTTTTAAGTCAGCTTATTTAGAAGCATAATATACATTAAAAAAAAGAAATATAATAAAATTATCGATATATTTAGTCTTATAAATATATAATTTAGGTATCCACCAGAAAAAGCGAAAAAAGAAGAGATTGATGGGGAGTGAAAACCTCATTGAAGAGAAGCACAACCTTTTGGGCCAGAGCCCCAGTGCCCTTCTTTTGCATAAAGCCCCAGGCCTCTTAAAATTCACCGATAATTATCACCCTTCCTATCTTAATCCATCTTCTCATGCTTTCTGTTCATGTTTTTTGGGTTTGATGAATAGTGACACAGTTGTTGCAGTCTGTGAGAGGCATTTGGTCTGGAATTCGGACCGGCCTGAGCAACATCTGAGGAGAAGCTGTCAAACCCCTGACTCCATTAGAACAATTCTTCACAGTCGCCACCTCCAGTGGCACCTCAGGGATCATAGTATGGCATTGGCCAGCCATCGATTTACCTCACAGGCCTCCTCCTCACTCCGGCGGTCCTCAGCTCCTCGGGGACAGCATCAGTCTCCATCGGTCGGCCAGTGAGGCCTCTTAGGCGAGATCTCTCCTCGCCCCTCACCTGTTGCGGCCAGAAGCCATGGCGGGAGCTTGTTTGGCAGAGGGAGATATTTCACTTCATGTGGCGAGTCAGCGAGGAAATGAGGAAATAGCTAGGCAAATCACAGTCTAGTGAGTTGAGTTTTTTGGGTTAAACCAGCTAAAATAAGCTAAAGGGGAAGTTTAGTGAGCCTCTTGAGATGTCATGTCATGCTCATGGTGGCTATCAGTGGCTTGGTGATATCAGTAGTTGGGATAGCAGAGGATTGTATCGTGTGGTAGATGGCCCTCTTCATGGCCTTTCTTGGGACAGTGATGGTCAGAAATTCGTATGCTTGAATCTTACAGTAGGATTGATGTGGACATGTGTAAGAGCTTTAAAGTTCATCACAAAATAATTGTGAAGGCGGTTGTGCCGAGAATGCCAAAATCATGCGAGAGAAGATGTGGATCATGTTATCTATGACCTGTGTGGTTCAGAACGCGTAAATGATATTAGGCTTGATGCTGACGGGACACAATAGTTCGTTTCTTAGCACACCAAAATACATTTAACACGAAATGTTTTTGGAAACAGATTACAGTGCTTTATAACTAATTGGTCTTGACTAAACTCAATCTGTATCAAAATAAGACATCAAGACATTGATAGTTTGTGAACAGAGAAATATATTGAAGGCCCAAAATTGTTGTATTGCCATTTAAATATCTCAAGATTCATTTGGACTTTAAATGGTGGAGAGTGGGTGTCAAAGAATTGAGACACTTTATTGATTGAAAGCGTGATGTCAGAGATGGTGAGTGCGCCGGTATCTTTTTTTTTTTTTGTGAAGAATGTCAGAGTGTATCTTGTTTGAATAAAAGTGCTCAATAGGAAGCCGACTTTACTTCATACTGGGAAATATGACAGATAGATCATCAGTTGTAGTGAAGGATCAGGCCGGATCAACCCTCATGAACGGGGACCCTCACAGCACTCAGTGGATGTAAGCTTTCATAAAGCAGTCAGAATAAAATCCATGAATGAACCACAAATCTTTTTCTTTTATCTTTTATTAAAAATAATGAGAAGCAGTGATCAAATTTTTCTGTATAACAAGACATGGATTTTTCCAGAAAAAGTGTGGAGGTTCCTCTGTTTTTGGACTCTAATTTAAAAAACCTGATCAAAACATTAAAACATATAAATGTTCAGAGTTTCAAACCTGGTTGGGGTCTCTGTCCCTGAACATTAACCACTACAATCTCATGCCCATATCACGTTTATTGATTTCAAATAATCGAAACACGTTTAAACTATTCTGATTCATGCATTAGTAATCAAATTTGGATGAAGTGGATAAGCGAACTCACTTTAATCAGTTCAAGGTATAAGAATATATCCATATATATATCTTATGACCAAGTGTGGAGCATATAAACTGACTTATTGCTGATAAGTTCAGTATCAAGTCTCTTCTGATAATTTGGATCTTTTTTACTGGGGATACTACGCGACTTTGTTCTTGGATATAAATCATTTTTTGGTATGGAAAAGAATGACTAAGAACCAGATTAGTGTGTTTAAATTCAGATAACGTTTTAGTTATCTAATCAAATCAATATGTATCTGAGGTCAAGATCAGTTATATGACTTTCTTTCAAGTCAATACATATATATAATTAAAAATCCGTTTAATGCATAAACTTTTCTTTCAGCTCATTTTTCATTCACGTTGATTGGGAGAACAAGAAGCACATATGAAACGTTTCAAATCGCTGACGGTGAGGGATCAGTGAGTCATAACCCTTACATTTGAGAAAACTCAGCTTTGTAGAGTTCTGGTCTCACTGCCATATCCATGTAGGATATTACTCTAGACACCTAATTCCCTCCCTCAGTTAAGTATTCATGGCACCTCTAGATCTTGACAAAGATATAGACGATGTCGGTCATAACGAATTAAAATATAGGTTAGGGACATGGGTAACAATTATCAAAATACATTTATAGTCATTCAAATCATTATTTTTAATATTAAACTCATATATATATGTATGAAATATACTATTACATTTTTACACATTTGAAACTTGTAATATAACATATTTTACATATGTAATTTAGTATATATATATATATGTATATATCATCTTATATGTCATATATATATCATATATATATCTCTCATATATATCATATATATATGTTCGATTTTAAGATAAACATGTACATTAAAAATTTTCATTTACATCAAACTTTTCATTTTGATGATATCAACATTATTCATTTTCGTTTTAACATCAGAATAGTTCTTTTAAAGCTAGTTACCGAACGAAAATATTTTTGCACTCTTATTCACTGATCTGCTTTCAAACTTCATTAAATAATCTTTTCACCTTTTCAAAATACAACCATGCATTCTTTGTTGATACCATACACACTCATTTTCACTCAACTACAATCATTCTTTAATCCCATTGAGACCCAGCACAAAAAAAGACGGAATTAAGGAAATGGTAAAATACCCCCTTCTTTTCTGAAATGACGTAATGTTCTCAGTTCGATCCCCCCTCTTTTTCTATGACCACACTTTACTTGAAAAGAAATTGGATCGTTCAGTGCTCGTCAAAATTAAAGTTATGGCATTTTCTTGCAAAACTAGTCTAACGATTTTCCTGGGACTTTTTGAAGCCTTATTACTCAATCGTCAACAACTCATCATTGACACTGGTTCATTCTACTCTTTTAATGAGTGCTAAGGGTTCTTCTCCAATTGGAATTACCCAAATTAGACACAAAAACTCAATTTACGTCAAAAACAATGAGGACTAATCATCGACCAATGAACCAATTTGGCTTTTATTTCACTTTGAGCAAAATTTTGGGCCACATAGAATGGAATCAGAAGAGGGCTATTTCAGGATGTTTGGTTCTGCCAAGTCTATTTTGTGGACTTGAGATCGCAGCTGAGGATCTGAATGAGCATGTTCCTTAGCCAAAATCAGAAAATTTGAAGTCATGACAGAACATTTCTGTCTGGGGCTTGCTGCCCGGAAAATAGTGAGAATGTGTTTATACTTCCGCGCCGCTCTCAGCGCTCAGTCAATGCGTATACCCATTTCAACATATCACACAAAATTTACCATCGAATCTAACGAGATTCCTCGCTGTAACCAGACTAACTTTGTCATTTCGCCCTCCGTTGTTCATCAAAATCCGGCGTCGTTCAACCTTAAATACCACCAATTTAACATCCATACCAGAAAATTCAAGACAATTAGACGCTAAAAAACATCAAACTAACTTTTCCACCATTCATTTGCTGTTGGCAGTTCACTTGGCTCCTCTCCATATACCATGTAGAGCATGACTTGAAAGGAGAAAAAAAATCATCCATCTCGCCTTCACTCACACCGGCGTTTTTCTCCCTCCTTTCTCTTTTCTTCCCTTTCTTTTCTCTCTTCATTCCCTCTTTTTCTCTCCTTGACCAGGCCCTCCTCTGTTTGAGCAAAGTTCATCTTTTGAATAGACTTTGACCCTCACACTTGCCACAAATTAAGTTTATAACTCTTGTTAGTTCTGCTATGGCCCATCTCTACTTTTGATTTTTATGTCACTTTTGTCGGTACTAATTGTCTTGTTCTTAAGTCGATAATACACATTCCATACCAAAAATCATAGAAGAATCCGTACAAAAAAAATCCATTACCTTTGCTTGGCTTCTCTTGCCTCTCTCTCTCAGTTTGTTCTCATAGTGGGACAGATTTGATTACAAATCAAACCACTCTGTCTTAGGCCATGAATTGACTCTCAATATTTTTTTTGTTAAGTTTCATTATTTCAATTAGTCCTTAGGTTCTCCTCTTTTTGAAAAATCCAACAGGCATAGTGTTTTAACCCCATAGCCTTTTCAATCGCGTGACTTCTGTGTATTTGGCAAAGTACGAATTTATCAAGCAAGATATTTTAAAATTTTTGATTATCTGTTTCATTTATCATTAACTCAGAAACATGATATTAGCACAGAAATACCGAGAACAATGGAAGCTAACTTCAGAGACAAATTTTGGGTTATGTTTACTGGTTCTCCCACCTGCCAGGATTTTGATCATGAATTTACAGCGACAGTACCTCAGCTCAGAGAGACAGGGATAATGCATCTTCAAATCTTCTCTCATACTTCCAGTATGGCTTTCCTCTATGTGTGTTTCACATCCCTTGATACCTTCACTTGTGAGCTGGTCTTACATTTGTGGGCATATCTCTCTGAGTGGGGTTGCCTGCTTGGTTCTATCTTGTATGACTAAGTTCTCTTTGAGGCTGTGGTTCACTTTCTCAGCTGCACATGAGGATATGGTGTGTCATATGGGCATATAGAACATAAACATCGTGAATCACGTCCCAAATTAAGATGGCGACTCGATGATAATACCACACGCCCCAATCCTCTCAACAATCTGTATGATCCAATATACACATGGGCTGGATTTGCGTTTCCCCAATTCTTGTCTTATTAATGAGAGAATGTCAATACCGCATACTGCGCAGAGCTCTGGTCTGACAGATTATCTTTTAACACGTGGTGCATTGAAATTTTAGTCTCATATAACTTTTGATCTTCATCTGGTCTTGGACCATTTCCGGATCTACTAATTTCCTTTCGCCACCTCATTAGCAGGAGGCGAAGTTCGACATTTCGGAGTCCATAAAGAGCCTGTAAGGGGCCATGCATTGCTGGCTGATAAGCGTATTGTCTGAACTCCATCGAGGGGGTAGATGGGTCTTTGACTCCTCTAAACTCTAGAACAACACATGCCCTAAGCATATCCTCTAAAGTCACAGCTATAGTATCTTAGTTAAGCTGTAGTGGCTGGATGAAAAGCCCCGTCTTGAAATGCGAGTTTAGTGCGGGCGACGTGCAATAAGTGGGCTGAAGCCGTGAGTAAACACAGGATCTCACATGCGAAACAATGGGCTGGCGTACCATGTAGTCGATAATCTCTCTAACGTATGGTGGGCTAACATCAGCCAGATCATATTCTTGATGGGTAGGAAATGGGGTGATTCGTCGGTCTGTTCTGATCACCAATATCGTATCATGGCCCGTTAAGGCAATGTGGAAGTCCACCACCGAAATCCATAGTGATTCTCTCCCATTTCCTTTGAGGATGGGTGGCGTAAACAGTCTGGAGCTTCGATGTTGGCTTTCACCCTCTCTTGTTTATGAGACATACGGAGACGAACTACGCAATATCTGTAATACACTTCACGTGTCGCTAGGTATAATACTTCTTTGTATAGCTGGGATGCATAGCATGGAGGAATCTGAGCTGCCTCCACTCAATCTCTCTCTCACATCACCCTGCCATCAATTTTACACAACCTCGTCATGTTTTGGTACCATCCTCTCTGTGATAAATCCACTCGTTATGGATACCTTCACCTCTCGGCTTACTGCTCGCCGGATCCACGGAATGCGAAGCTCTACAAATCACGTCTATCAATACAGGGTTTATGAAATATGGCTAACGGTACTCCACGATCGTTAGTTCAGTCCCACACCGGGACCTCCATTCTGCCGGTGAAGATAACCGCCGCGGCCTGGTAGATAAGGAGATCGTTTTGTTCCGCAATCCTTGATCGGTTCAATCCATCTCCTCGTCTCATGTTCGGTTCCTTACAAATGAACCAGTTTATAAGCTCTTATGATACAGTAAAAAAATCTCTGGGCATAAACATGTAATACACTCCCATATCTGCGGGAACCCAAATACTACGTCACCTTGGCTAAAGTGGTGTGGATGGTGTGTTCGTCTGCTTCTTGATTGCATAGAAGCATATGCGATCATTGTCATTCTTGCATTAATACACAACCTAGGCCTTGCACAGAGGCATCCTGAAATACTGCTGCCCAACCATGCGCACGATGGAAGTGTTAGTCTTGGGCGAAGTCGATCTCCTTTTAGGTTCATCAAACTCTGATGAGCCTCTGATGTAAAAAACGGGTTATAACAGCATCGATCTAAGATTAAAAAATTGCAGGCTATCTTCAAAAATCCCTCGACGAACTTCGGTGTACCACGCGAGCCAGAGAAAACTCCTTATCTACTAGTAACACTCTTAGGAGGTTTCCAATTCGGTATAACCGACCTTTTTGCGGATCACGAGACCCTCTGCGAAACTATGTGTCCGAAAAAGGCGCCTGCTCCGAACCCAAAGTGACGCTATAGTTTAAGCATATACTTAGATGCTCCGTAATGTTTGAATTGTCTCGAGTGCTACGCATGTTCTTCTCCTTTGCCCAGAATAGATCGATTATATCGATCGATAAACCTGATAACAAAGCGATGTAGTAGAAAAATCATTCATGAGATCCATAAAAATTAGGTGGGCATGATGATCCCAGAATGGCGTATTGGCTTCAAAAATGCCGTCTTGTGTTGCAATCTTTTGTCTTGGGAACATCTAAGTGAAGCGAAGTCTCAACTTATCATTGGCCCATTCAAATCCAGGCTGTGACAACATCTTTGCAAGCCTTACATCAAAACCGATTAATCATATTAGAAAAACCGGCGTAATCATTTCACCTTAGTAAAATTAGTTTATATCTTGTCATTATTCTTCTTAAAACATTAGTTATTGTTTCATTGAAGTTATTAAATACCAATTAATTAATTATTAGAGCTCAACTTTCCATACTTTATATAAGATGAGTTAAATCTTACATGTCACATTATAATTATTTTATTTAGATTTCTTCCATTTTCTTTTTAATAAATTATGTTTGATAAATTCTTAAATAATCAATTATTTGCTTAAACTAAATCAAACCAGTGCATTTCCAATTAAACCTTTCTTGGCCTAACCCTCTCATCTCATTTTCTATTCAACTTTTTTGATTAAATTAGTTCAAAGCTACCAAACATTTCAAAGTAGTATAGTTAAATCAAGTTAAAACGATCAGTGACATCAGCACAAAGATAACGATCAGTTGAGCCTAAGTGACAATCCTTATAATCTCATTTCTTTCTTTTCAATTTCATGGCAAATCAGCTTCAAAATCGTATCGATTTATTCTTTGTAATATATTTCGTTGAAAGTTTAGATAAATAATCATAAAACCACTAATTGCTTGGAACCTCTCTGTACCCGTTGACCCACTGGTTCTGTCTTTGATATCAGCCTTTGGATTTTCGACATCTCATCTAGCTGCGACCCTCTCTTACTGGCGATACGATGTGTCAGTACATTGGCCTTCTTGTGGTCAGTCTGGACTAAGACCTACGGCCAAACCTCTTGGTCTTGAGAGCTTCGTCCTCAGCTAAATAAGGGACATGTCAGCGAGCTGGAAAAACTTCACTCTATAATTTAATGTCAGGAGGTGTCTACCATCTCGACTAGTCTCGACCTTCGCATTACGTAGCCATTTGGAACAAACTATCTCTTCCTTGAGTATCCGGGCCTCCCTCGGTATCTCTGTGTTGCCCTCCACCACTCTAATGCTCTGTCCTGTAGGAGAAAGGAAGAAAAAATGACCATCTGCTCCTTTGTACACTGCATCACCTTGTAGACCCGTTCATTTCCCTCTAACCATTAATTTTCCAGAGGATCTCTGATCCATCATAGTTACGTGCCCCCAGCTTTCTACCCCCTCACATGAAGCTACGGCTCTCGGGGCTGTAGTAATCTGATGGCTAAAAGGCAGACCATCTGCTCCCAAGGGTGTCTGTCCTCCCCACGACCTCGGAGGCGGTGGCGGCCACGCATGCGGTCACTGCAATGCTGTGGGTGGAGGAACATAATCGAACTCATCAACATATTCCTCGGGTTGTGTGGTATAATGCCTCGGGAGCTCTCTGGTGAGGGTCGGCCTCGACCGGCATTTTAATAAATTCAAAAATTTAATGTATGTATAATGCATATATGGTTTTAAATCATAAATGTTCTGCAATTTTAAAATAAAAACATTAAAGCAATCATATGAAAATAAAATTTTCAAATCTTTATAACATTTTCAAAGCCAGTGGCTCTGATACCACGTTGAAGGATCCAGGCAGTTAACCTCATGTTTAGGGGACCTCGCACTCGATGGATATAGAAACTTTTCCTCAAAGCGCAGGTCAAATAAAATCAAAGCGAACCCTTTACAATCCTTAACATATCTTTGAAAAGTAAATAATGCGAAGTGATGATAATTTTCTTTCTTTTCAAACACTTGGATTTTTGGAAAAATTGGCAAGGATTTCTCATTTTCGGACTTTCCCAAATTTACAAAACCTGATAAAAATTTAAAAACATAATCTTCCAATTTCAGCCTCAGTTGAGGGACTCCTCGTCCACAACTCATTCAACACTGATATATCTGTATCGTTTATTCGTTTCCATTAAGTAAAAAACATTTAAAACTTCTTCAATTCATGCATTTGTATCAAAAAAATTGGAAGCAATGGGACTTAAGCCGACCGCCTAAGTAGTTCATTTTCAAAATATATCCATATATGCATATATACATGACAAATTATTAGAGCATATAAACATGCAACTATTTATATGATACGATTCATCGCGTCGTCTCCTCGATGGCTCGACTCACTTTGCAGGAGGTCCTCTGCTTGCATATGCCGGGTCTAAAAATCATTTTTGGAAACATATGGAAAAGAATAGGCTAAAAGAGCCCGGTGAGTGTACATTTTTCATTTAAAGATAACATTTCGTTATATATCAAAATAATACATACTTATACGATTAAAATCAATTTATGCCTTAAACTTTTTTCAAAGTAATACATGCATATACCCAATTAAAAATCATTTATATAACTTTTTCTTTCTTTCTTTTCTTTCTTTCTTTCTTTCTATCTTTCTTTACGATGGAACCTAAGAATGGCTTGCGACGATTTAGAGATGTGACGGTGAAGAGAGTCCACATTTGATCATAACCAGCTACTGGCTGCGGAGAAACTCACGCTTTGCATAGGGTTCAGTCCTTAACCTTATCACGTGTAAGGATATTACTCTGAACACCTGATTCCCTCCCTCGATTAGTAACCTATAACTTTACCTTTAAATCCTTGCGGCAAAATTTTTTACTCGGCGTGTCGGTCATACTTGATCATATATGGGGTTAGGGTAACCATCGGTAAAACATTTATCAAGAATACATTTATAAATCAGTTTTAAATCTTTATCATGAAAACTCATATATATATATACCATATACAAATATACTATAAAATTCTTTACACATTTTTAAACTTAATACTTAACATATGCATACATATATATAATTTGTATAAATATATATATCTATATATATATATATATATATATATATATATATATATATTGATCTGAATAAACATGTACATTAAAATTTTCATTTACATCAAAACTTCATTTAGGCTTAATATAAACATTTACAATTAAAGCTTTTCATTTTAACATCAAAATCGTTTCACTTTTAGAAACTCATTTGCAAATATCATTTTTACACTCTTGGTTTCTTAACGATCAAAAGCTTTTTTAAACGTCCGAATGTCCTTTCACCTTTCCAAAGAAAACCTACAGCCGCCACGTCGCTTCCATTGAATCAACCATACCACTCATTTTCACTCAACTTCCTCCGTTCACTTTAATCCCATTGACCACACACTTCAAAAGACGGAATTAAAGTAGGCCAAAATACCCCTTTACTTTAAAATGACCTTAATGCCCTCAATTCAAATCCCCCCTCTTTTTTTTCTGACCACACTTTACTTAGAAATGGAATCATTCAACTAATATAGAATTCAAATTATGTATTTTCATGCAAACGATCATTTCGCGTTTTTCAGACACTAAATACTAGGCACAATGTGCTCCATATTTGACAGTTCTTTATGCTCTTTTGAATAAAGTTCGAGTTGCTTGCCAGTGGAATTACCACTAGAGTAGACACCGAAACTCAATTCGTCCAAAATAATCAGACTAATCTCATGTTCTTGGAACGAGATTTGACCTTTGTATTTACTTTGAGCAGAATTTTAGGCTTGCATGAGATCAAATGGGGAACCTATTTCAGGATGTTTGGACCACCCGCTGATCCTCTTACACAACAAAGTTGAATCACTCAAATAGGATCTAAAGGCCAGGCATGTTATGGCCAAAAATCGAAAGCTGGTCAAATAAACGAGCATTTCTGTCTTGGGCTAACTGTACAGAAAATGACAGAATATGTTCTCTTCCACCTTCATAAACACTCGATCCCTAATGCCTTATCATTAAACATATCAACAAAATTCACTATCGATCTGCCAGTTCTCACTTTCTTTTCAAACTAACCTAATCATTTCTTCTCAAATTGATAATAAAATCAATCATTCAGCCTTAAATACCACCAATTTAACATCAACATAGAAAATTCAAGACATTGAACATGAAAACATCCAAACCTAACACCACCATTGAAACTTGCTTGTTCTTGGTTTCCTTTGACTCTTCCCTTGCTACTACTTGTAGAGCACTTGGAAACTTGAAGAAGGAAAAAAAAATCATCACATCTCTCACCTTCCTCCTTGGCCGGGTTTTCTCTCCTTTTCTCTTTTCCCTTTCTTTTTCTCTCCTCTTTTCTTCCTCTTTTCTCTGTGAAATGAGTGCTCTCTGTTTGAGCAAAGTTCATCTTTTAAATTTGAACTTTTGACCTCTACTTGCCACGTTTTTCAATTGTAACTCTTGTTAATTCTCTTATGGCCCATCTCTACACTTTTGATTTCATATCTACCTTTTTATCAAGTACTAATTGTCTGTATTCTCATTCAGAAAATCCAAATATCCATACAATTCCATACCAAAAATGTAGAATCATAAAAAAATCCATACAGCGGCTTCTATTGCCTTCTCTCTCTCTCTCTACCGATTTGTTCTTAATTGAGACCCAATTTGTGGTCTTAAATCAAGCCCTCTATCCTTAGGCCATGTTTGGCTCTCAAAAACCTTTTTTTTTTTTTTTGTTAAGTTTCATTTTATTTCATTTAGGTCCTTAGGTTCTCCTCTTTTTGAAATCAACTTAGGCATAATTCTATTTTAAACCATAGCCTTTTCACATGAGCTTCTGTGTACCACACACTAATTACAAATTTTATCCTTAAGTCTTGTAATTTTGGGTCTCTAGTTTCCGTTTCTCATGTTATGAGGAAACATTAAGTATGCTTACAAAATACGAAACATGCAGAAAGGCTGCTAGGAGTAAATTTTGGGGTGTTCTACAGGTAAATTCATGAATTAGAGCTTGTTGATTGAATATTTAGAGTGTATTTATTTCTATAAGGAGAATATCATCGACATAGATAAGAGTGACAACTAAAATATTTTTTTGCACGATATATAAAAAGAGAAGACGTGACCACTCTGTTAGAGCCAGGCGTAGGAGGTATTTTGTAAGTCTATCAAACCAGGTGCGAGGTGCTTATTTCAATTAGTAGATTGATTTTGGTGAACAAAGCAGTTTGTGTTTCATTGGATGAATAATGATTGATTGTTTGCTCACATGTAGGCTACTCTTTAAGGTTACCGTACAAAAAATATTCTTAACCTCAAATTGCTTAATCTTATTTAATATTAGAAAGCCAATCACTAACGAATAGTTGTTGAGGTGAACTATTGGGCGCAAGTTTCTCATATTCAACTCCAAACATTTTTTGAATCCTTGTACAAATCAAATAAGCCTTGGCGATCTATGGGACATCTTAGGTTTAATTTGATTAATCCATTTAGAGCCAACAATATTTGTGATGCCCCAGGCAGGGGGTCAGTTGACAACCAGTCGACCAGCCCGGAATACTCGTGGATGTGGGAGTGACACTACACCATTCACGAAAATGTGGGGGCATGATCTCACTTTGTCACAGGGGATCTCTGCCCCGAATACAACTTTGTCCCAAGCAGTTCTTAGTACTGCAAGGTCCACATGCGATAAAATAATTGACCCCACTTGGGCCCCTGCATCAATACTCACAAAATACATCAACTATATTACCATAGTTTAGAGTTAATAAATTACTCTTAAAAATCGACATATATTAAAATGTACAATTTCTAATGCAAATTTATACAAAAGAGAAGTCTCTACCAAAGCCATAACGACTTTCTTCTAAGCGCGGCCTCTAGTATTAATTATATGCACTCCACACATTACTGAAATAGTGATCCCTGCAAACGGGGTGACAAAATATGATGAGTGATAAGTTTCCTACATGGAGTTTACTCCCGCCTAAGTGCACGTACCATAACAAATAATCCACATCCCCGACAATTGCATGAACCTCCACTCGAATGTCTACATACTTGATCCAGTAATCAGGATATATAACGACTCCCTCATATATACCTAAGCTAGAATGTGGGGTAAATATCCAGGTTCAGTAGCTTTTGTTCTCAAACCTCAAATTTGGTAAATATATTGGACTACCCTCAGGCGAATATGTTGGATAACCTCAGAAACGATTCGTGGCCTTCCTCTAGAAGTGGTGTTGGACAATCTCAAACCACCTGCTAGGAGAAGGCTAGGTAGAAATTCCTTTCTGGAAGAAACATTTAGTTTTGTTTTCAACAATATCATGCACTCTGCACTCCTAATATTCTAGAGATTGCCCAGTGCATATAAGACCGTGTGTAATCCCGACAGAAGCTCATGCTAATATATAAAACATGTATATACTAATATAATTAATCCACATAAAATCATGTTATGGGCCATCAATAGCATAAAATTAAGCACATGAGCTAATTAATTAACAAGCCTGGCTTAATTCATTTTTGAATCACTCGACATCATAAAATTCACACCAAAAAATCACGTAACTATTCGAGTGAGCAATTGAAAACCCTCGGGTTGGCATTGTTCTTTGCCCTGACTAATGGGGATTTTCTCCACTCGGTTCAAAGCTTTGGGGCAGAAAACACGACTAATTCAAAGCCTCAAGACATCCCAGCTGTTTATGAATCTTGTGAATAACACAAGTAGGAAAGATCCTCTGCTCTTGGGGTGGCCAGGAACTCACGAATCGGTGTCACATGTGGCCCTCATTTGTGAAACGACTTTGTAACTTCCTTGCTCAGTCGAAGCGAAACGGTTCGAATGTGAAAATCTAGAAGGAGCTCTTTCTCTCATAAAACTCGAGCCGGGCACTGCTATAGTATTTCCAGCTTTTTGGAGAAGAAGATCACTATTATTCTTTGTTTTATTCTCAATAAACATTTCAAAAATTCCCATTGTGTCCCTTTTGTCTTTATTTTTGACACTTGGGCACAATCTAAGCCATTCATCTCATCCTGTCACTAATCATGCAACATGTGTCACATGAGTACATGTAGTAGGTGACTTTTGTCACATCACATGTCTTTCCGCAGTCGTTTTGCTGGCACGGAGCAGGTGCCTCAAAAAACGTGAAATTTATTGTTTCGGTCGGTCGGCGTGGTAGCTAGATTTCGCTGAGGCGATTCCAGCGGAATGAAGTTGTTGATCAATGAGATCTAAGATTTTGATCGAAGTACCATTTTCAATTTTTCGGAAAATTGGAATTTTAGAGATTAACACATTCTCCACATCTCATGAGAATTTCGTCTGAAGTGGATGTCACAACAACACCTCACATGCATATGCAACGTCTTTCGGCAAACCACGTACCTTCATCTAAGCGAAGGGGACCAGGTGGCACATGCATGATGTCCCTCGTAGCTCGCGTTGACTCCTCGATACTGATCTTTGCCCGCGCACCCTCACTGCCCTCACGGTCTTGCGTCGTAAATCTGATCAGGCTATCCGCAGTGCGCGGTGCTACTAATTCTCATCGAGTGTCGACCTTAATCTCTCCCCGTCCCTTTACACATGATGCCGGATGCGGGTGTACCTGACATGGGCGTGAAATACACCTCATACGAGCACCTGACATGCTGGCGGTAAAGCCAGCCGTGCCTTCACGATTACTTTGCCGCCTGATCCCCGGGGCGCGCGCTCGCGGCATGTCCCCTCCCGCACATGCTGATCCTCTGCAGATGACCATGCAATGCATTGGGTGCGAAAGCTATGCTCGTGGCGGGGTGGTGACGCCCATAGCCTCTTGGGAAACTTTTCCAAAGGGTGCGAAATGAAACCTCGGGTCTCGAATGCTATGGATGCGGTACTCCATGTGGCGGACCTATCTCTCGAATATACAGCCGTGAGGAATCTCTCCCGTGTGAAGGTCATCCAGCAGCGTTTAGAAAATGTGCGGAGCGGAGTCGGTCCGTATCCGCCTCCACCGCACATCATGCTGTGGTGTCAAGTAGTAGTGGATTTCCGTCATCATGACAATGCTCCCACTTCCACTGACCACCTACAATGGCTAAGGCCTTCTTGTGCTGGTGCTCGACCCAACACTGTGTTGCGTGGGACAAATAGAACGAGTCATCGTGTTGATAAACGGCGAATCACGGCGGCCAGCGAAAGATCCTAGTACATCTTGCCTTTGATGGCGATGAAGAGTGAAACTCGCGAGAATCCTCGGAATCGATTGACCCGGGAACCCCTTGCAGTACCGCCATGAGAACTACCATACAGTGACGGTCTGAGCCTCGTCTTTGTACTTGAGTGCGGATCACGGTGGACACTATCTCGTGTGTGCCGGGACAGTCATGCTGGCAGAGGCGGTGGCGCTCTTAAACTCCCAGCGTACCACTGGCTGCTGGTTAATACTGTAGCACAATTGTCCGCGATCTTGATCCGCCCTCTCGGGAAGCTATACTAGCCAATGGCCGACCCCGACAGAGTGCATCGACCACCATTTGCCTTACTAAGGTTGTGAGTGGAGGTCATAGTCTCTAGGAACTCCATCCGTACATTGCCTCATTTTGGATTAAATTTAACTGAAAATATACTTAGGACTTTGTGGAGATTCTGTTTTCCTGAACTCCTACGCCCATATAAAGTAGTGGCGTAAATCACTGAGTGGGAGCTCCTTTGTGGCTCTAGTGTGTGGGATAGATTACACTCATGATTCTTCTGTTGATGAGACCACAAGGCTACTTGCCTCAGGAGTTGTGAGCCACATCTGGTCACATTTCTGGTAGGAAACCTGATACATGGCACTTTGTCTTGTGGGACTATCAGGGATGGGGCTGTAGTAGACATATCAACTTCCAACTCTGCCGGATGCATATAGCGTTGATCGTTCGATGGGGCGACTCTTTGAGATTCCGATGCGTAATGAGTCTTCTAATCGGGAAAAATCACCGTTGGAATCCTGTAGTACCCGATAAATCAAGCTGTGTCTGGAAGAATGACTTGTGGGCGCTGCTGTTAATAATCAGGCTGTTTATAAAGGTCTCTTTGGAAAAACCTTTGATCGAAGACTCATCATTAAAGTCACCTGTTAAGCCAAAACTCACTTATTGAACTTGGTGTACAACTGATGGTCTCTCAGCAACTGTAAAACAATCCTTAAGTGATACTCATGCTCCCACTATGACTAGGAGTAGATCAAAATGTCATCCACGAAGACTACGACAAACTGATCTAGATAGGGTTTGAACACCCTATGCATGAGGTTCTATGAATCTTTCTTCAGGCGCGTCGTCCAATCGAAAGGTCATCACTTTGTAAACTTAAAGTGCCCACTAACACGTCACGAGCATTTGTCTTAGGGATATCTGTCTCCACAACCCTCGAAACATGGTAACGTCTGCGAAGGTCACATCTTGGAGTAGACTTCGTGCTCCTCTAAGTGATCGAAAATATGAAATAAATCAGTGATGATCTCTTTTCCTTGGCCCAATGAAGTTTTGTGGTTGTTCTTGTCTGGCAACCATTCCTATTGCCCATTTGTCGAAGTACGGTCGAAGAAGTCTCTTATAATATGTATTTATGCTAAAACGGGGCCAAGCCCGTGGTGAAGTGCTTGGTCTAATGAACCCCATGGTCTAAGTTCCTGCAACTCAACTAGTTCCATCCTATGCGGAGTCATAGAGATGGTAAATGCAGTCTTGTAACTTCGATGCAGTCTACAACCCTCTGTGAGGTAATCCGTGCTCATTCGAAAAACATCCTCCTTTTCGTAACTACTCGAGAGTGAGTCTAAATTCCCGATCTCACCTCGTTCTAGGAGTAAGGCTCGCTAGCCAACTGCGCCAACTATCCACGACACACGGACTCGTAGCATGCAGGGCAAAATATCATGCTTGTCCTTGAAATACAAGCAGTACCATCCTGCGTGTGGCGGTAACCCTCCTACGCTCTGTCGATAGCGACTCTGTAAGGTTGTCGACCATTCGATCCACAGGGATGACGTCGAACTTTGACATGTCTATGACCCTCAGGTCCAGTATGAGTAGAATCCACAGGATCTCTAACTGCAACCCGACATATCATCCATATCCTCGCCCTAATCCTAAGGAAGAAAGAACTCACATACAAAGGGCTCCTCAGGCCTCGACCTTTAAACTTGACTTTATCCGCAGCTAATCACGAGCATCTCTAAGGTGTAAACATAGCCTCGAGACACTATTCACATACCGAAAAATTTTATACACTATGTCCATGCATTCATAGGTAATGCAAGACAATAATTTCATATTTTAAATCATATGCAACAAAAAAATTTATTTTATAAAATTTTACTTTATTTTATTTTATTTTAAAATTTTTTTTTATTTTATATATATATATATATATATATATATATATATATATATATATATATATATATATATATATATATATATATATATATATATATATATATATATATATATATATATATATATATATATATTTTTTCATTTTCAGTAGAACCAAAAGTATTTATTTAAATATTTTTTTCATTTTACACCTTTGTAAAACCCAGAAAAACTTTTCTACTCAACACACCATTTTTTTTTTCATCTCCAATAGCCTCCTTGCTACTCCTAAATGCGGTAGCTTGAACACTGCATGTAACACCCCGAAATATACCCTAGCAGTTTTCGGATTTGTTTAGGGTATATTAAAAGCTAAATGGGAATTTTCAGGAAATAAAACGAGAGACCCGGAATTAATAATGAAAGCCAAGGGTAAATTAGTCATTTACCACTTAAGGACTTAAGTGTCATAGATGAAAAGATGGGATGCCAAAAATAGAAATTTAATAAGGGTTGCCAAATAGAAAGAGAAATGGGGACCCGAGATGCAAAAATGAGAAAGAAATTAAAAATGACTTGGCAGACATGGCCTTAACAAAACATGGGATTTAAGACAAAGTGGTCTCATTTTTGCAGAGAGAGGCAGTAGAGAGGGAGAGAAGAGAAAGGAGAGAAAGAAGAAAGAAGAGGAAGAGGAAGAGAAGAAGAAGAAGAGAAGCCAAGATAAAAAAGATATGGAACTAACCTTGGGTATGAATTCTAGTATGGATCATATGGATTTTGTATGGAATTCTAGAAAAGTTTATGAGTTCTAAACCTAGGGTTTGTTAGGGTTTCATCCTAACCTTAAAATTATGAAAAGTATGGTTGGTAAAACCTTAAATAGCACAAGAAAAGTATAGAATCCTCCATTTGAGGTTGGATTCATGGTTTAATTTCATGTAATGGAGTTAGGGTTTAGAACAAACCCTAACTAATCCTTATATTTGGGTTATGTATGGGTTAGGATCCATATTATAGTTGGTTTGAGAGTAATTCATGATAGGTTTTTGAATTAAGATAAGTATTGAAAGAGGAATTGAGTATAATTGAGGTTCTGAAGATGAATTTGGAAATGGTTTTGAGGTGTATAAGTATAGAGTTGAATTGGGTGGAAAAATATGGAAAAATGGGACAAAACACACATTCTTGGCATTTCGGGTGACATGTACGATTTACACCTTGAACATGTATCGATACGCCCCTTCGAGGCTCATTATGTACCGGTACATGTGCGATACACCCTGCTCTGTTTTGACCAGTCTTCATATTTTGTCCATAACTTGATCATTTTTTATCCTATTTGAGTGCTTCAAGTGGCTACTTAAAATAGACTTTAAGGAGAACCAAACATCAAGAAATAGGCATCATAAAATTCTGACTCTAAGTGGCCCAAAAATTCACTCAAAGTGGGGCCATGTGCAAGCCAATTCCTGCATCAGTTTTGATCATAGAGTAGTCCGAGTTGTTTTAAACATAACTCGAGTTTCGGTGCTTCGAATTGGGTGATTTCATTTGGAGAAGAACCCTTAGCACCTTAAATTTAAAAGAGTACAAAGAGATAGTGTCAAATATGAAGTTAAGACCTCGGAAAAATGAGTAATATAAACTGTCCCTAGTGTAATCGGTAAATTGACTAGTTTGGCATGAAAATGCCATAACTTTAGTTTGGATGATCCGATTGGATTAATTCCAATTCCTAAGTAAAGTAGATTCATAGAGGAATAAGAATATATGAATGAGGTGGGATTTCATAGACATCATACTTTATAAGTATATGAAGTGCTATATGTAATACCCATGAAACAAGGAAAATATAGAAAATGCAATATGTATAGATGTGTCCGGCATGAATATGATATGAAACATGAAAACGGTAAAATATGAACATGAACATGAACATAGACGCAAAATTAAAATGAAAGTATATGAAAAGAAATGTATATGCAACGTATATGATAGGAATATATGATAGACATACCAGAAATGAATAAGAGAAACATGCTAGGAACACGTGATGAAATGTAGAAATGCTAAGAACGATAGAGATAAGCATAAGATGACAAAGCATAGGAATGAGTACATGTACACGAATAGGTATATATATGAATATATGAATGAGTAAAAGCATACATGAAAGAAATATAGAAAGTACATGAATAGCTAAATCAAGATAGAAACGCATAAAGAGATATGAATATAGAAAGCTATATATGAATATATAAATACAAGTCGTAAGATACATTCATGATATATGATAGAATTACATATATGATCTGAAGACAAAACTAAATGATAGCAAAAGATATGAATATATGTATTATAGAGATATATGAGAATAAGTAATATGGAAACTACAGATATGAGAGCAGATACGGAATAAAGTAATGATAGTATATATGCATAAGCGATTGTATTAACAATAGTTATTCATGCTTATGAGATATGTACACAAAAGCGTAATAAAGATGATTGTGCGCCCAGAACTTTGGTAGAGGATAGATAGGCATGCCTATAGGGAAGATCTGAGTTCTTTGCGGCGAGATACATGAAACGATATCGAGGCCGTTTGGTCGATGACATAGATCCGTTTGGATCGGTGGCCCGCGAGGTCACCGCGATAGACGAGAGATCCTTTGTCTCGTGCCGGTGATAGGTACAGCCAGTGCAGATGGCATATGGCATGAGTCAACTGTCTCGTACGGTGATGATACCATCGGGTATTAACGAGATAGAGATCATTGTCTCGTGTGTTATTAGAAACATTGCAGTAGTACACATAGTTATTTCCACGTATCCGCTTCTAATTATTTGCGGGCATGAAACCAAAGCGAATGAGCATGTATAGAATATATGACATGATATGAGAAGCATAACCTTTATATGTGATGAAAGTATAGGCAGTTACAAGAACAGAAGAAAGTACAATATGGCCGGTATATGAAAATTTACATAGTACATGAAAGTATATGAACAAGTATAGTATATGAAAAGCATAGTATACGAAAAGCATATGAAAAGTACAGTATATGAAAAAGTATGGTATATGAAAAGCACAGTATATGAATATCATATGAAGGTATATGACAACATATGCAAATACATAAAAGAGAAAGCCATATGAAAAATATAACAGGAAAACATTATAGGAAATGAACAGTATATGAATACAACATATAGAAAGTACAAAGTATAGTACACGAAAAGGATATGAACAAGTAAAGTCTGAAAGTAGAGAAAAGAAAGGTAAATAAGAAAAGGAAGTATGGCAGGCGTGTATACAACATGAAAGAAGACATGATATAGGTATAGGATAGAAATGATATATGTAATAGTACATAGAATGCAATAAGTTGTAGAACTGAAAGATGAAAAAAGGCAAAGCAATTAAGACATATGAAAGTACAGTACATGAAAAGTATCATATGAAAGCATACAAAAGTACGTATATGTAAGTATAAAAAAGAAAATAAGACACGAGAAAAAGTATAGATAAAGGATAGCAAAGACATAGAACCATTAGCAAGGAAAGAATTCAGACATACGATAGGAATATAAGATGATAAGGAATTAAAGTTATAGAAATATGTATAGATATATGAAATGCATATGTATAAGCTTGTGACAGTCGCCATTGGTGGTTGTCCATGCTTATGTTCCCACTAAGCGTAAAGCTTAGCACGGGTGTTCAATCCGTGTAGGTACCGAAGAGGAGGCTAGAGGACAGAGTTGTTCCACATCGACAAAGCGAGCCGGCTGGAGATAGGTGCTCACCAGTATTTGCTTCATAATCACGATGTTTTGTAATAGAAATTGTACATGTATAAGTAAATGGGACTCTGTATATGTGTATAGATTTTTATGGACACCACTCCGGTGGTAGTTCTTTTGGTATATGTAAATGATTTTTGTTATTACAGAAATTGTTTGTATACTGCAGTGCAAGTACAGCTGCGAGAAAGAAACGAGGTCAATTAGAGTCCATTATCTGTATAGTATATAGATAGTATATAGATAGTCTCGCGCCCCGGACTTCGGTTCGGATCCGCCAACCGGGTCAGACCGGGATCCGGCGGGCGTGACACTGCAATTCATACAAACTAAAAATTTTCAAGAGTTTAATTACAAACTCTTTTTCTTATGTAAGCGGAATTTTCTCGAATTTCACAACCACAATCTGTTCATGTTCAAAAGCTAGATACGTCGGAATTTTTTTTTTTTCGTTTAATTCTGGACTATTTGCCCAAAATTCATAAACGACTTGTTCTCACACTAAACCTAGTGTTCAACATTTTTTTTCCTATGTTCTATTCTGAGCACACGATCACACGATTCATAACACGATCACATCACACAACAATCATCAGAGTGCATAAGGAATGCGTGATCTAACTCGTGCCCATCAAGTCCTAGGTAATCGCATACCTAACTTATTGACACTAAGCTCTTAGGTATTTATAAACTTAAGCTCACGATGTCTGTGGCCAGTGGAAGGCTGGTATCGGGTAAACTTATGGATACCCCTGAGCCGGGCTCCACTAGTGTCGTTTACCTAAACTGCGATACCAAGGCGTATGACGCCCCAAACCTGTAGTGCCGGTGACAACCCGTCAACCCGCGGAATACTAGTGGATGTCGGGTAACCCGAAACCATTCACGAAAATAGGGCAGAGTCTCCTTTGTACGGGGAGCTCAACTCAAATACAACCTGTCCCAAACAGTTTACAATGACCACACCGGGTGTGAAGCCCCAAACCCGGGGGTCCGTTGACTACCCGTCAATCCGCGGAAACACTCGTGAATGTCGGGTGACGGAGCATTTCTCCTGGCGTCGGGCGAGAGAGTCTCAGCACATGCAGGAGCTCTACCAATCTCTAACACTGCCTTCACATCCCCAACAGTGCAATATATCCAATATATCAATATATCCAATCACATGATATCTGACCACTTGGGCCCACAAACAATACTCATAATACACATACTAACTATGAATCAGCTATATACCAAATAGTTACAAGAGTTACAATAAGTTTTCACTCTTGCTCTGATACATATATTAAATTAGACATTTCAATACATGTATATATCATCAACCAATACAACCCGGCTTTCTTCAATCCTCAATCCTAAGACGAGTAGTCCTCGCACGCTCCACATGCCTGTAAAATAATGTCCCTCGACGAGATGAGCTAATGCTCGGTGGTGGAATGCCTAGAAGTGGGCTCACTACTCCCACCCTAAGTGCGTCTGTGTTCCAAAATAAACATACATTCAAGCAAATGCATGATCCTACTTGAATATCTACATGACCAACTCAGATCCGAGTCCTCACCGACTCTCACACTCGCCTAAGCCTCATGTAGGAATTATTGTTTTGTTAGTGGACAGCCCTCCGTGTATATATATCAGTTGGGCGAGTCTCCGACGATTGATATATTATTTGTTTGTGGACTACCCTCCGATGAATATCAATTGGGCCGTCTCCGACGATTGATATTTTAATTTGGACTACCCTCCGATAATTAATATTTTTAGACAACCCTCCGAACCATTTTCTCTAGACTCATCTCATGCACTCACTCCTATAGTCATAGGTGTTCGGTGCATATCTGGAATGTATGTATGCCAATTCCAATACAGTCTAATCACATGCAAATATAAACATGCACATATCCACATAATATCCAATCACACAATCATGTTATGTAATTAATCAATTCATACATCAAAATTAGCTCACTTGGGCTAATGATCAAACACGAGCAATTCAACTTGAATCACTCGATCAACTCATTTTTTACACAAAAATATATTTTTGAGAACACTGTTTCGGGAATAGTGAAACCCTCGGTTACTATTCCCGAAAAATCACAAATCATCGGTTCACTTAGTGAACCCGCAATTCACGGCCATTCCCGGCCTCATCCAAACCAATACATGATTTATCACAAAATTTCACAATTTCTACAACCCCATCAGCCGTGGCAGTCACGGCTACTCCAATGGGTGTTCAAAAATTCATATCAATTCGGTCCCAAGGTTTGGGACCGATCAAATTGGCTCTGGCCTCCACTCGACTCAAACATTCGTAAAGTACTTAAAGGAATAAAACCCAAGTAGGGAGGAAACCCTACCTCAGGGTTGTCAAAACTCCTCAAATCCGTGTCCACTCATGATCCGCTCCGCGTGAAGCATGACCTTTTCTTCTTATCGGCGCGACGGTCGGATCGCGTGTAAATCTAGAGAGAAGTATGATGTTCTCTCTCTAAAACTCAAATTTTCGATCAACTGTAAGTCCCCTCCCTTTCCAACATTTTTCTCTTGGTTTTATTTGGAGAAGACACACTGTAGCACTTTTTTTTTGTCCTTTAGTTCATTTAATCAAATTTCAAAATGACGCCTATGTCCTTCTTTTCCCAGTTTTGACATTCGGCACTATCTCGGCCGTCCATTTTCATCATTTCTATACTCATGCCACTTATGGAACATGAGTACATGTCCTCTTAACTCATCGCATTGAAAATCGTTTCTGACACCCGAACCATGATGCCTCGAAGCGTGTAAATTAAACGTCTCGAATTCTCACGAGAATTTACGTGCTAGCTAGATTTAAATGAGACGATTTCAATGGTAAAATTCGTTTCATCATCCGAGATCTAGATAATAAATTATGGATTTTTTTAACCAAATTTACAATTTTATAACCGAAATTATGATTTTGCCCTTTTTCCAGAAATTGGAATTTCTCGGGTCTTACATCGGGTCCACATGCGAGTAAAATAATTGGCCACTTGGGCCCCTGGATCAATACTCACAAAATACATCAACTATATTACCATAGTTCAAGAGTTAATAAATCACTCTTAATTCAACATATATTAAAATGTACAAATTCTAATACACGTTATACAAAAGCCTCTACGAAAGCCACAACTCGGCTTTCTTCTAAATGCGGCCTCTAGTGAGCATCGTCCTCCTGTACACTCCCTGTACTTGAAATAGTGATCCCTCGACAGGGTGAGCAAAGCCCAATAGTGATAATTTCCTACATGGGTTACTCCTCACCTAAGTGCACATGCCATGGCAAACAATCACATCCAAGCAATTACATGAACCTACTCGAATGTCTACATGCCCAATCCCATGTCCCGAGTCCTCACCGACTCCCTCACATATGCCTAAGCTGAATGTGAGTAAAATATCCAGTTTTCAAAACAAAAGCTTTTTGTTCTCGAAAACTTACTACCGAGATTTGGTAAATATATTGGACTACCCTCCGAGGCGAATATGTTGGATAACCCTCCGAAACAATTCATTGGCCCCTCCGAAGTGAATTGTTGGACAATATCCCAACACGATTCTCCGGAAAATCTTCCGTTGAAATTCCTTTCACAAATATTTTCGTTTTTGTTTTCTTTCATGTCATGCACTCACTCCTAATATTCTAGGGTGCCCCAGTGCATATAAGATACGTATGCTAATCCCAACAAACTCATGCTAATATATAAAACATGTATATACTAACATAATTAATCCACATAAATCATGTTATTAAATTCACATCAATAACACCAAAATTAGCTCACATGGGCTAATTAACAAGCATAACCAATTCATTTTGAATCATTCAACATCATAAAAATTCACACCAAAAATCACGTAACTATTCACGTAAATAGTGAAACCCGCGGGTTGGCACTGTTCACAGCCACAACAATGGGGATTTTCTCCACTCGATTCAAAGCTTTTGAGACCGAAAACACGGCTAATTCAAGTCTCAGAACATCTGACCATTACATGGCTCTTACTTGAAAAGAATAACACAAGTAGGAAAAGATCCCTACCTCTTGGAGTTGTCGGAACTCCACCAAATCGATGTCCACACGTAGCCCTCGCCGCGTAGAATGACTTTGCTTCTTGCTCCGTCGAGAACCTACGGTCCGAATGGCCGAAAATATAGAGAGAAGGAGCTCTCTCTCTCTCTCTAAAACTCAAACCAGCCACACACTTCCGTTTTTCCAGCATTTTGGAGAAAAAGATCACTATTCTTCTTTGTTTTATTCTCATTAAACATTTCAAAAATTTCCTTTATTATTACTTTTGTCTTGATTTGACACTTGGCTGCAAATCTAAACCATTCATCTCATCCTGTCACTAATCATGCAACATGTGTCACATGAGTACATGTAGTAGGTGACTTTTGTCACATCACATGTTTTTCACTAATCCTTTTACTGCACCCGACACTTGGTGCCTCGAAAAACGTGAAATTCCGACTTTCTCGGAATTCGACGAAATTCGACGTGGTAGCTAGATTTTGCGAGACGATTCCAACGGTGAAGTTTGTTTTGTCATCCGAGATCTAGAAAAATTTTGGATTTTGATCAAAGTACATTTTTACCGTTTTTCGAGAAAATTGCAGATTTCTTGGGTCTTATTAATACCAAATTGGCACGGGGACTAAAGTCCCATGTATCGTGATGGGCGATAAGTTCTTCTTCCATTGTAGCTATCCACCAAGGATCTTTTAAGGCTCCTTTTAGGGTCTTTGGTTTGAATGGAATGTGTGAAAGGGTGCCCATAGTGGCAACTGTTGCATAATCTTTCAAATATGATGGAGCATAACGAAGCCTTACTCACTACAACGAGTAAAGCCTAAAGCCTATAGCCGCGGTCATTGACCTCGAAGCTAAAAATGTCTATAATGTAAGCTTGTAGAATATAGATGCGGATGAAAGGAACCTCTGCATGGCATGGCTATAGGTGGTGTGTCTAAATCCTATAGACGTGAGCAAGGTCAGATATGCGGCTATAGTGTAAGACCTATGGTAGTGGCCACTACATAAACAACGGCTATAAGGTCTTTATAGCTAGGATCATTACCGTACATGATTATATTGTCTTTATAGCTGGGATCGAGTGCAAGCTACTTGGCTATATTATCTTTATAGTAGGGGTCAAAATACAACCGCGACTATAGGTTATGACCTATTGGCATGATTTGAAAATGACCACTACCTTAAATATTAAAAAATATTATGGGATATTATTTTTTCATTTGATATTTCTTCTAAATTTTAGTCTGTAATTTTTTATAATCTTTTATTTGGAAATTCATTTATAATTTTTGGAGATTCATTTATAAAGCACATTCTATTAAGACCGCTGTAAACCTCAAATTTGGCATAAAGATATATTCGGATATAGGTATGTTCAAAAAATGATTGAAAGAGGAAATACCTACTATAAAATTGGAGAAAGAAAGGCAGCAATTATAAATTATAAAGAGACTCAACTCTTCAACTCTTAAAATCTGATTCTATTAAGTGCTAAAAGTACATTCTATTAAGATGGTGAAAATCCAAAATTCAAACTGGTTATTGAAAATATCTTACAATAACAAGAAGTAAACTCAAAAGAGATTGATTCAAAACTTCCTTGCAATCTGGGCTCCTCACAATAATACTCCTCCCTTGCTTTTTCTACATCTCCTACTTCCCATCTTACGGCTGCTAATAGAAGCACAACTACATTTTCATCTCCATGCCAAAGATGGATAGAAGTATAGAACCTTCATTTTGGGAGATAGATTCATCTTCACTTCCAAGATTAGCTCATACAAGCTGAATTGACACCATCATAATCCATTATCAGCCAAGAAAGAAGACTTTCTACACATACCTTGAGACTCTTGCGGATTTTAGCGTCTCTTCCTCCTCATATAGCCATCTTGATATCCTATGATCAATAGAAAAAATTAAGCCAAATGCTTGATATCCCCACAACTCAATTATTTTGAATCATTTCTTATGCCCTTGCTAACCTCCAAAATTATTGACATTGAAGAGGTCACTTATTCGCCTGCATAATATCATTTGCAGAAAGCAAAAAAATAAAAGTGGATCTATTTCACATATATGCATACAGAAAATGGAGGAAGTGAGATCCAAATAAAGAATATTGAAATGGTTAAATAAGGAAAACTCATATATATATATATATATATATACATAATTCATAATCTTTTAAAATTTCAAACCTTCAAATGCATGACATCTTTGTCCTTATCAGTGAAAACACTAGTAGAGTACTCAACCACAAAGTCAGCTCCTGCCTCACCCCATGGGATCTCCACAGGGTTCCTATACACCAAGAGATAAATTATTCAAGGTGTATATGACCAAGATAAAGCAGTGTGTTTACCACCATCAAATCATTTTCAAGCATTACTTAAAAAATAAAATAAATAAATAAAGAAATAGAGAGGCTGAGTAAACTTAGCCTAGCATGTTTCCATATATCTAATCATTCCATATTCTTTTCGAAATCATGTTCAGAGCATTGGTAGAAATTTTCACTCTACCCATATCCATTTTACATTCTTTTTCCCAAACTGATAGAAGTCACCTTATTTTCTAGATAGACTTTCTCCTTATACCAAGCAAGTCTATTCATAAGATCAATAGGAACTAGTTTGATCCTGTACTACAATCCCTACATAATGAGGAGGAACTAAAATCATCAAGAAATTCATAAAACAATGCACTTAATACCATCCAAAAGCACGAGAAAATTAGTGTTACATAGAGAATTAAATATGCTAAAAGTAGAACTGAATGACAACCTTATATTTTCGAGCAACCAAGACGCGTTTTGCATATGGGCATATGTGAGAGGTATACAATCTGCAAGAGGCAAAAAGAATGATTTGGTGACTAGATAATATAAAGGCTAGTGATGTACCTTGAACAAAATAAATCAAATTTACAATATCTTCCCAATGATCTTAAGGAAGAAATAAAAAAGAAACGAGTGATAGAAAGAAGAAAAGGTAAACTTAATCTAGTTTTGACAAGGAAACAATTCGGTAAACTCTTTTGAGTCTACTATTGAAGTCATGAAACAAATTTTAGGGATTACGAAATAGAACAAATACACAGTGGTTCCATAAAGAGCGATTGGGTCGAAGTGGAATCAAGAGCAAGGGGAAGAACCTCTTCAACACTTACGTGCCCCAAACATGATTCTCCCAAATTGCAAGGAATACTTAGCTCAAGTAATTAAACATTTAATGAAGCAGCTTAAGGATATGAGAAGGAGGAGAATTTATGAACACAAATAATGGTATTGATAAAAAAAAAAGAACAAAAATAATGGAAAATTCTTCCTCAATGAAGATTCCTTATTTTAAGAAGATAAACATGCTCATAGACCCAAAACATATGAAAAATATGATCCACCATCCCTAGCAAACCATATTTCATGTTGCTCATTTGGTTTACCTCAATTGAAAAGAATAAGTGCACCTTCTAACCATGTCACAAATGGCCGTGGAATACTCAGGCAGTTTGGATCCCTTTTCCTCTAAATTTTGAAACGTAATTTGAAAATTCAATGCTGAAAAGGCAAGGTTTGTAAAATGGTTTACAACATACATGTTGAAGAGGTTATTGAGGATGTAGAAACCTCCACAAAATTTTCCAAAAGATAATAGGCACCATTAAGAAGAAGGTGCTTCTTTATAGTATCATACATAAAATAGAGAGAGACCCTGCTCATCTCCCCCAATCAGAAGTGTATATAGTTTTGTTGGAAATTGGTATAAGTAAGACTTACCTCCTTTGAAGGGAATCCTTCAATGCTGAGTTCTTTCTTGAATTAATGACTTCAAGTTTCATTGTGAGGCGCAAATCCAAATTAGAACTTTTCCCAACCCTATAGAAGAAAGGTATAAATAGAATAATGTTGCAATAAATAAATAGACAAGATTAACATGAAATGCAAACGTTTATGACATATGTTCTAATTGATACTATAAAACAGAACGATTATATGAAATTTATGGGGAAAGATAATATAAGGCAAGATTACCATTACAAGACTTCGATTATTATAATACATGATAAGTCCTTGAGGCTAAAACCTTTGGGTCAGTATGTCTTGAAGTTGGACTACTTGCAGTAATGGTAATCCTCTGTACATGCAATTTAAGAACATCAGGAGTCCTGTCAAGGAATTTATGTTGGCTCCAAAACAGAGAACAATACTAGAAAGTTTACCTAGAACCTCCATTTTTTCTCGAGTTATGTAGAATTTTGAAACATTTAAATCTTGTATTATCTTAGCCAAAATATGAGGCCTGAAATATCTTGTTACTAGTTGTTTTGCCTTGTAATTTAGTAAACCCTATCCTACAAGTTACAGTCAACAACATTTAATCCACAAAGTAGCCATCTAGTTAAGAGAGATCAGTGGGCATGAAAAATATTACTAGGTAGTTCCATATCATCAATGTGAAAACTTACTTATGCTCATTTTTTTGCTTTGCCAATCCAAATTTCACATAATTGATTGACTCCTTAACCTGTAATAGTTTCAGGAAACAAAATGTCAATTCAGACCTTTTCCCTGAACCAGTATGTACTAAAAAAGGCAAGAATAAAAATTCAACTCACAAGGATCATCAGAGCAAGATTTGTCTACTAAGGTTGCTCTTCTCGACTGCAAAATCGTATAATAAATGGTAAGAAACAAACTATTGATCTTAGGATTACATATTTACCCAAGTGATGATTGGATAGCCCAAAACAGAGGTCTTTGGTGTAGATTTCCCATCCAAGTAATAAGAGGGCTATGAATGCTTAAACTGGAAAAAATAAATGGCTCTAGTCACATACCAAAATCTATCAGAACCTTACCTTATGCTAAAAAATAGAGCAAATTCAAAGTGACGTGAGTGTTCGAGGCCAAACTATGAAGCCCGGAGGGTAGTAGTATGATTTTAATACTTCTGCTTGGGTACTGAAATGGGAAACCATTCATTAGTACACTCAGGGAAATATAATATAGATAGTGTTTGAGGCTAAACATGTTTGTCTTTTACAGAAAAAGAAAGTATGTAGAGAGGCTTGCAGCAGAACATCTTATTTACTTGATATACCATTGAGTCAGTTTTGCTTTTAGCATGTGGTCTTTTCATGATTTCTTGGGATTAAAGGCCCACTTCCGTTCTTATAAATTTCTAAGAATTTACTAGTAAACAAAGTTATGCCTGGCATAAGTAGTTTGAGATTTTAATTTTAATTTTCCTTTTGAACTGTAGGTTCTGTCAAAGTTGAAACCATTTGTTGAACTTGCTGAGAAACTTGGTTGTGCGATTAGTATCTGGTGGAAGTGGAAAAATCGAGAATTAAGCGATGACAAAATTCGCATAGAAATGGACTCACCGTAGAGAAAACACATCCTTAGCTGCAAAAGAAGAAGGGGAGAGATGTTGAAGCGGCACCCTCTAGCTGTTAATGGCTTTCTCTATTTCTCTCTCCAAAGTGCAAAGAGAAGTGTCTCACGCAAAAGAAAACTAGGGTTTGCATTACAAAAATCCAAATCCAAATCCAACACCCCCACCCCTATTTAATTCAAAATTTCAAAACACCAATAAAAATTAAAAATTCAAACTCAATTCAAAGAATCAACAATTTTTCTTGAAAATAAAGCTAGGGTTTGCATTAAGCAAAGCCAAGAAAAAACGGATACCGGAGTGAGATTAGCTCTAGAGTAGCTGAGGTCAAAGCTGATGATCTCGCTCTTCGACTCTCAGTGAACTCAAAGCTTTTCCGATACGCACGATCTCACTCTTCTGAAAGCCGAAAATGAGAGAGATGATGATCAGAAGAGAGAAGGCAGGGAAACATTAGGGCTTATGTATGGACTCTATGGTAGCGGCCAAAAATCTACGTGTCTATTGGGTTCTCTACAGCAGGGGTCCTAACACTACCGTGTCCATTTGGCTGCTATATAGTAGCGGTTCTGTATTTTATCCAACTTTATAACTTATGTAGTAACGTTCAACTAATTCCCCCGGATAAAAGGATGAACAAAATTTCCTTCCGCCGCATTAAATCAATAAATACGACAATAGATTTTTTTAGTTAGGAAATTTGATAACCCTGGATAAAGTTATGCCACTATAACCTATTTTTCTTGTAGTGATTGGTCGAAGGGATTTTGAGTGCTTAGCTAGATCTGATTGATTAATGTGAATGGATCGGACTATTGAGGGGCCTTCCATATTTGAGACTAAATTGATTGTATTTAAGGAAGAGGATATTGCATTCTCAATTAGTATGAGATATGGAGTAGCAAGTACTTGCCAATTGGGTATGTGAGATCTTCAATGTTTGGGAGAGAATCTGCTGAGGAGCCTTCCATATTTGAGACAAAATCAGTTGTATTTAAGAAAGAAGATATTGCATTCATTATTGGGATAGAATATATTGGGGTGGATGATGAAGATACTGCATCTTGATTTGCTTGACTATTCAATAATGGAGAATTCGAGATTGAAATCACCTCCTTTGATAAATGAGGTGCCTGCAGTAGAGTCACAACAATTTGTGAGATTAGAAATTAGGCAAGGTTGATAATTTTTCCTTTTCAAAGGTCTTCTCTTTTGAAAAGATTTTATGTAAACCATCAATTTTGCCAATCCATTCATCTGGACTTGGAAAAAATTCAATATTTGAGAGTGTTTTGGCGGTTGGGTGGGTTTAAATGGAAATGCCTCTTCATCGAATACCACATGCCTTGAGATTTATACTCTTTTGTTTTTGGCTCCAAACAACGATATCCTTTGTGTATTGGATTGTATCCAATGAAAACACATGGGTATATTTTTTTGACAAATTTTGTACCACCTTGATTTCGAAGAGAAGGAAAGCATAGGCATCCCAAAACTTGTAAACCACTATAGTCTGAATGTCTCTAGTAAAGTTTTTGATATGGGCTTTCATTCTGCAAGACCAAAGATGGTAAACGGTTAATCAAATACACATCCATGGAAAAAACTTCTACCCATAGGATAAGGTATATTAGCATGGAACTAACATTGTAGACCAGGTTTCAACTATGTTGATGTTTTCGTTTACTACACCTTTATGTTGAGAAGTTCTCAGCAAGACACATGAAGTTCAATGCCACAACTTTGAACATGGTTGATAAATTCAATTGAACTTAATTCTCTTCCCCCATCACATTGAAAAATCTTAAGTTTTGAATCCCATTGATTCTCAACAAATTTCTGGAACTTGATGAAACAATTAAAAAAATCTGACTTTCAATCCTTGCCATAATATTTTTTCATGAAAGTGATGAAAAAAACTCTTTATGCAATGAGAATTAAGAGTTTAATCCTTGCCATAATTTTTGTTTTTCATGAAGAATTGATGGATTTTTTTTTGCAATGACAATAGGTTTAATTCTTGCCATAAATTTTTTTTCATGAAGAATGGATAGAAAACAGCCATACGATTTTCCTTAGTTTCGTGCCTCCAAACACATCTCTTTCTTGTTCATGGTTTAAGATGGCTAAGTCTTCATGGAGATACTCATTGATAGTCTTGTCTTTTTGTGCTTTATGTTTTACAACTTGTGATGACTCATGATTGTTTTGAGGCTATTGTGTTTTTCCTTTCAAACTTGCACTAGGTGGCCATTGGTCTACCCATTTCTCTACCTGATAAATGGAAAAGAACTTGTGATTAATGACTAATTTTGAGACACTAAACACTTGCATAGATGAATTTACAACCATGACATTGCATGTAGTGGATGATCAAGGTGGCGTGGAAACACCTTTTGAGTTATGTGATTATAGATGCATTTACAACCATGACATTGCATGTAGTGGATCAAGGTAGCATTAGGCCTATCTTTGGATTTATGTGATTGTGTGAAATATTCGTTGAACACTTTGCACAAATGCACTTACAACCATATCATTATATTTTTTAGTGGATCAAGGTGTCATTAGGTATACCTTTGGATTCGTGATGAATTTCAAAGATGATGTATTGTTTTGAATTTGAATTAAAGTGGTCATGAGACCTACTTTGTTTATTTGTGAAAATTGATAATGGATATTGAATGGAATAGGAACAACACTGTAGAACTATGTGTATTTGAGAAAATAGTGGCTATAAATCCTACTTCCTTAACTCAAAACTTAGACTAAATGGAATTCTCCATACTCTTAGTATGTTCATGCATTAGGCTTGTTGATCCCTTATAAGTTGTAGGGTCGGCCTAATCCTTTTAGGTGATGTCTAACACATCTCCCACATGATAGGGAAATACTTATTGAGGTATTTCCAATTGATGAACCTCTTATGTGATTCCCCTTATAGACTTGACAACTAGTAGGCATTCCTAAGTAGAATTTGATGAACCTTGAATGACCCTCCCTTTTCTTGCCTTTTAATTTGATCGAGCCAAACTCCTTGTTGTAGTACCTAGCCTTAATGGAATCTAAAGTTGCAATGACATGTTGTTTGTTCTCCTGACCACTTGTACCTTATCACCTTTCCAAAAAAGCAAGAATTGGTAAAGGGGGACGGAAGACACACACCAATTGACATGAACCCAATCTCTACCTAGAAAAATATTATAGTTGGCAATAGAATCAATCACAAAGAAAATAGATAAAGAAGTCTTACTACCAATTGTAATGTCTAGAGGGGTACACCCAAATTCTTTGATATTTCCCTAGTGAAAGCTAATACAAATATTTTTGTTTCAATTAGGTAATCAATGCTCCTTCCAATGCGCTCAACATCCTTAGTGGCATCATGTTGATTTATGATCCATTATCAACCAACACTTTGGACACTAGTTTTCCATTAAGGCGTGCTTTCACATAAAGAGGCTTTATGTGTCTTATCATTTCCACCATAGGCTTTTCAAGCATCACCTTTTAGGGCATGCTTCCTTTAGAAGATTCAATGGTAATCCCCTTGTAAATGCAGCCTTCATCTGTTGTAGGTTGTTTCTCTTTTACTTCTACTAGGATTTTCTCCATCTCCTTTGACTTGAAGAAATGCGCCTTGAGTCGGATAAGTAGAACAATTTAAGGAAATAGAAATTGTACCTATGAGAATAATTCATGAATCCATTTCTTTGTCTGAACTGCAAATAGACTCAACATCATCTGTAGCTTTTCTTCTAAATTTGGTTTTCTTTAGATTGGGTGTTGCTTCTTCCATTAGATTAATGATTAATTGGTGTTTCTTTAGGTGCTTCATTGAGTCGTCTTTTTTCTGTAGCTCTTTGCCTCTGCACTCTTCTTTTTTGAGTTCTAGTGAGCTTTTGTGGAAATTTTTTATGTTGCACCACATGTCATTCTTGTCCAGACGAGACAATAGGAGGAATTATAAATCTTGGAGGCACTTTTATCTTTAAATGATCATTCATACATTTCTTCCTTGGAGAAGCATGTCTCCTTTTTGGAGAAACATTCTTTTCATTTGAGAATCTCTCATTCTTTGCTTCCTGCCCGAGCCCCATTGATTTTTTTTTTCTTGATAAATGGTTTGGATTCCCTCCAATCCTTTTCTTTTCTCTTGACTACAGACCTTGCCTTATTATTGTACTCTGGCAAATTCTCGGAGCCTAAACATGTATTGGTCGTCGAGGTTCTTGATCAGAGTCCATCGCTAGAGGAAATGTGGTGCTGGAACTCTAGTCAAGAGGAGAGCGGCGGATAGAAGGAGGAAAAGGTGGTATTGCCCCTTTTACAGTTGTTTTTTAATTCAAATGGATTTTTTAGGCAAAGAGAGCTTTGTGGTGGGTTGGCTTAATAGGCATGAAGCATTTGTAATTGTCCATAGAGTTTTTTAAAGATTACAAACAAAACCCACAACAACATGTATCAAATAAGAAATTACAAAAATGAATTTTTATCATTTTAGATTATTAATAATTAAAAATAATAATAATAAATTAAGAAAAGTTAAGTACGTTTAATTAATTAATTAATTAACACTTTGATCAATGACAAATTTATAAGAAAATTATTTTTCCTTACAAAATATTATTTTTTTTTGAAATTTTTTAGGAATAAATAGATTTTAAGTTAAATAAGATTTAGTACCTTGAATTCTTTAATTGAGAATGAAATATCTAGTGTGCACATTATGCAAAACGCATTGTATTTACATAATATCTTTACCTTCTTTGTTTCCACCTTCTACCAACCAAGGCCAAGGTCCCCTAAATTCACTCTTTGGTGGGTAATGACAAGGAAGAAAAAGACGTCATTTGCAAAAGTAATGAGATTTGGGCCAATGTTAAACAGATTTTAAGTTAAATAAGATTTAGTACCTTGAATTCTATAATGCAAAACACATTGTATTTTTACATAATATATTTTCCTTCTTTGTTTCCACCTTCTACCCACCAAGGCCAAGGTCCCCTAAATTCACTCTTTCGTGGGTAATGACAAGGAAGAAAAAGACGTCAATTGCAAAAATAATGAGATTTGGGCCATTTTTACATGTTTGATACGAGAGTGGTATATGAGTGATCTCATAGCATTACTGTTAGAAATATTTGGTTAAAAAACCTTAGACATTCCTAAATTTTTATGCACCCGCGTTACACGTTTGATGTAGAAGTGACATATGAGTGATCTCATGGCATTACTATTCATGTTTTTCTTTGAAAAATAATTGGCTTTGGATAAAAATGCACTTCACTATCATATGTATTTACTTTTTTTTAACAATGAAACACTTTATTACAATGTAGTAAATTATCTCACTTGATACTAGTATTGCCCTCCTGGATCTCTGCCGTTTTAAAGTTTGAGCAGCTTTGCTTTGTCATATGTATTTACTTATTTTCTTAAAATAAATCTTAGAAGAAAACAATGAGTGTATATTTGTTATGATAAGGTCAAAAATTGATGAAGGGTTAAATTTTTTAAATTTCCTTTCCAAATTGTCTTTTAATCAAATCACCCTTACTTTAATATTGTAATACCTACTCATTTTGTCTTTTAAGAGAAAATCAATAGTAATAAAATTATCTGCATGTTGTGGTTTGAGATATATTATTATGGGTTTTTCTTCATAAAACTAGGTTAAATAGCTTTTTGTTCTTTTCTTTTAAGACATGTTTGGTTGGAAATAAATGATATATTTAATTTTAAATATATTATGTATATAGAGCAACATTATGTAATGCTGCAAAATTTCCGTAACTAGTCTCAACTTCATTACACCAAAAAACTTCACTTTCATTTTGTTTCCATCACCCACATACATCCACTCTTCATGCTTTGACGGGCTCCTTCTATTTCTCATTTTCTGCTAATAATTAGTGACATAGTGGCACTAGTATCTAACCACCAAGTTTATGAACATTAATAATATTAGTCTCAATCATGTTGACCCCAAATTAACCAGCATAATTTCACTTTTCTTCTTCTCTAGCTAGTTCATAAACTTAAAGCAATCGACCTTCATGTGACAAATGTTGCACTTTTTCTTGAAGCTAATTTCTGAGTTTTTTTTTTTAAACAAACATGAAATATAGCCTAAACTTGACTTAAGTGGTAGGAAGGGCAAGCGATCGAGATCTAAAAAGAGTATTACAATGTAATGCAAAGTGAAAACATGACCAACCACAACAGTTATTATTATTATTGATATAATCTCTTATAAGAGAAACATTGTCTGTGTAGTTGCCTTTGGAGTGGATTACAGTTACCATAATATTGTCATCACTGATCAGATGCCAACCCCACCCCACGTCAATCATTTATGGGTGTAAAGGCATCGAGGGTTTCAGCACCCACCGCAATATTCTCCAAACACGTGCCACATACTTGTTCAAAAATCCTTAGGTTTTAAAGCCGTCTATCACCGCGATGACAAACCGATAATTTGTCTCCTTGACAGCCACTGAATCTCTCGCCGTGCACGATGTTGTGAAACTTCAAATCCTTCCTTGCCCGATAATTGTACTCCCTCACGGCGAATTCTCCGAGCTCATGAACGTGTGGGTTTATGACGTTCTTGATCGGAGTCCATTCACCGATGCCTACGGGGCCATTCGATTCCCCGTTAGCAAAGACTTCAGTGAGGAGAAGGAGAGCGGCCGACATAAGCAGGAAAAAGCGGTACTGCTCGAACGCCATCGTCGTCCAAATTTTACTGTTTTTTTCAAATAGACTTTGTAGGTAAAGAGAGCTTCATGGTGGGCTGGATTTATAGGCATGGAGCATTTGGAATTGACCATGGAATTTTTTGAAATTACAAAGAAAAACCACAACTACAAGAGTTTTTTTAAAATTTTTTTATCATTTTGGAGGATTAATAATACTAAAGCTCCATTTGGAACCCAAAAAGTATTAGGAAAAGAAAAAAAAACTAATGCTCTTTTTGGAACCTGAAAAATATTAGGGAAATAAAAAAATAACAAGAAAAATGATTTTCTCATGTTTGGTTTCCGGTTGAAAATATAAAAGAAAATTAAATATAATCACAATTCTTCATAGTTTTACATATTTTAAAAATGTTTAGGCCTTCTATAATAGAGAGAAGCAAATAAAATGAGTTTGAATAAAGATATAGAATTAATTTATTAAGTTAAAATGTATTTTTTTTTTATTTTCCTCCAACTTTTATTTTCCTTCTACTTCTCTACCTTATTTTCCTTTTCTTAATATTTTCAAGTTCCAAACTAGCTTAAGAAAAATTATTTTCTCATGTTGGTTTCACCATGAAAAATATAAGAAAATCAAATGTAATGATTTTCTCATTTTTTAGTATTAATAATTTTTTAAAAAAAATCATTAACTAGAAAAATCCTCTAATCGAGGAGAGTAAAGTACTTTTAATTAAGCCTTCAAGGTTTGTCTCAAGTGGTAAAAGGGTGGGAAGATGTTAGGAGAGATCCATGTTCTAATCCTTATAGGAAAATGTTACTACATCGTAATATACTAAGTGAAAAAAAAAAAAGTATGTTTAAGTAATAATTGAATTTAATTTTAAATAATACTTTGATCATTGACAAAATTATAGAAAAAAACATTTTTGCTTGCTTTTTTTGAAAAATTTAACAGATAAATAGATTTAAAGTTAAATAAGATTTAAGTTCTTAATTCTTTTAGTGAGAGTTAAATGTTTAGTGTGCTCATTATGCAAAGCACATTGTATTTTTATTGGATATTTGTTCGTTCTTTGTTTCCACCTTCTACCGACCAAGGCTAGGTCCCCTAAATTCACTCTTTGATGGGCAATGACAAAGAAGAAACAAACATCATTTACAAAAATAATGAGCTTTGGGCCAGTGTTACATGTTTGAGTGGGAGTGTACTGTGAGTGACCTCAGTTAGAAATATTTTGTTAAAAAACCTTAAATAATCATAAATTTATAAATATAACCTTCCTTGTGTTTTTCTTCAAAAACTAATTCATTTGAATATATATGCCCTATGACTATAATATAAATTTACATATTCCTTTAAAATCAAAGATTATTTTTACAAGAAAAAAGATATTTATGTTAAGATAAAATCAAAATTAATGAAGAATTAGATTTTCAGAATTTCCTTTCCAAATGGTCTTTTAATTAAATCACCCACCCTTACCGTAATGTCATACCTACTCATTTTGTCTTTTAAAAGAAAATCAATATATAATAATATATATATATATATATATATATATATATATATATATATATATATATATATATATATATATATATATATATATATATATATATATATATTTTATGCGTAAGGGAGGACACCCCAAACAAAAAACAAAGATTACTGTGTTAATCGCCTAGGCTCCAGGGACCCTTTCGCATTACGTTCTAGAATAAGTCTCAGACTTTCAGACGGAGTGCTCCATCGCTTTGACTCTCAATGGTGCAATCTTAGTCCTAGTTTGGCTAAGGCGTCCGTTGCGGTATTTCCTTTGAATATTTGAGTGAGCATCAACTTCCAGTCTCTTACACACCGGTTTTTGCATTCAAACACTACATTACCATGGGAGCCATCCACCTCTTCTTTGCTTGTATTAAAAACTCCCGAGTCAATTTCAACTAAGAGTTGTCGGAACCTAAGTCCTAAGCCATTCGAGCCCATGCGCTTAGGGCCCACGTTTCGCCTCCTCCCAGTGCATTCCCAAATGTGTGGAAAAACTCCCCTGCCCTAGTTGCCCATGTGAATCCACGAAGGACTCCTCCTGCTCACACCAAGCCCACATTATCATCTACATTGCCATCCACATTGAGTTTCAGCCATCCTGAGGGTGGAGTGGTCCATCCTACCCATACCGTCCCCGGCATCCTTCTCAACTCAGCTGCGGTCCCACAGCTGAAAGCTACTAGAAACTCATATGTGTAGTGTTGTATCAGTTGGGATTTCCTCGCTAAGCTTTCCTCAGTCCCGTTGAAAACATCGATATTTCTCCATTTCCACATCAACCATAAACAGGTTACAAAAGTTTCTTTCCAAGGTAGAAAGTATCGGCTACCTTTCCTTGAAAGGTTTCAGCGCACCCATTTGTCGAAGGGCATGTTCTGCCAAACATTTTTTATCTCCGGTGTGGCAAGTTTTTCCCACAGCGGAGTTGCTCTTGTTCAGCTCCTGAACAGGTGATCGAGGTCTTCCCGGGCATGAGTGCAACAGTGGCAGGTAGGTGAGTTGGTGAATCTTTAATAGTCACTAGTTTGAATCCTCTTAAGGCTTTTGGAGGATTACCATGCTATTAATTTTAATGTCCCATGAGATTAATCAAGATTCGAGTGAGTTATGACCTAAAATAGTCTAACCAATTATCACTAGTTTAAGTCTCCTCAAGTTATTGGAGGATTACTCAATAATTAACTTCAATGCCCAGTGGGATTAATTGAAGTGTGTCTAAGCTGGTTTGAACATCTACGATTATAAGAAAAAAATTGTTATGACCTAAAACAATTCTATAAGTTGATACAAATTTGATTTAAACCTTACTATATTTGATTCAAACTAACAAAAATTATGCCAAATTAAAATGACTCGAGGATAAACAGCATCAGATAGATTATATATGGGGCTTTTATCTGTCTACCTGGAATATTAAAATAAAGGCAGTGAGATTATAGATTCCATGGTCACATTCCCAAATAATTTTCCTTTGATTTTCCCTCTCGTAGAACCTTTACGAAAAGAGGGGTGTCAAAGCAAAGATTAGCTACCCTCATCCAAAGAAATCTTTCCCTTTCTTTCTAAATTCCACTACTACTTTTTCTGCCATGGAAATGATGATGGAAGCTTGTTTTCCACTCCAAGTGTGTAAACAGTGAGATGAAGTCAGTCTCCCCCTTACTGCTTTTGCTCAATCTTTCTTGTCTATCAGCTTTGGTTTAAGGTACAAGAAGATGATATGTATGGTTTCAAAAATAAAACACCCCCAACTTTACTACTTAATGCTCCTTAAAGAAGAATTATTAATCTCTTTTCATGATATCATTGCCCTCTTAGGCCCGAATCTTTATTGCTTATTCTTTAAGCTTAATTATGCATGTGGGGTCCCATTTCGATTGGTACGAGGAGATGCTTCCACGTTGGACTAAAGACCACTGAGTCACAGGTTCAGTCTACGGGAGCGAGGAACTCCGTGGGAATGAGGATATCCTGTGAGTGGGACGCTTTGAAGGGTACGAGTCGCGAGAAGGGTGTGGACCTGTAATAAAAAAAAAGCGCCTTTTATTGTGGGGTCCACGCGGCCGTGACATAAGGCCACCAGTGAGTCCAGCTCATAGGAATATCTCATTCCCCCGCCCCCGAAGTTCCTTCATCTCTGAATTGATACGAGGTTCATCTTTGGCTCGATAAAAACTTATCTTTAATTACCAAGCTGACTGTCTTTGATTGGTACGGAAGATGCTTCCCATTGGACTAAGAATAGCCAGGTCTGAGTTCGAATCTACAGGAGGCGGAACTCAGTGGGAATGAGGATATCCTATGAGTGGGACCCACCTGAAGGGTACCCTGAGGGGTCACGAAGGGTGTGGACCCCACAATGCATGTTTATCTACCTTAATAGGCAACATCATTTTTGGAGGTGACAATTCAAACCTAATATACTTTTCACTTACTTTGGGAATTATAATAGGATTAAGTATTGGGCTGTGTGAATATAAAGTCAGGAGCTCATTTTGGGCTGAAGCGACTCGATAGGCTAAAGCACAGTCCAGGCTGACTCGAAGCCATTTTTAGATGGGTCAAACCTCATGCTTCATTTTAGGTTTGCCGCAAGCTCGCTCATAGGCCTTATATTATTATTTTTTAATAATATAAGGTAATTCTATTTATAATATATATTTTTTAAAAATTTATTATATAAGTCAAAATAAATATCAACTTAACTAGTACATTAGATTTAAAACTACAAGAAAAAAGTTAAAATGAAAAACAATGGTTTTAATTCTTGGATTGTCAAATCCGCTCATCCTAAGCTCACCCATCCTTAGTCCACTGGCCCACCTAATACAAAGGTTGTGGGCTACATCACGAAACCTGTGTATGTAAGCCTAAGCTCATTGACCGATCAACCGATCAACGCCCCACCTGAGCTGGGTTGGGTCTCGTTACTCTGAGCCAAACAACCCAACTCTTGAGACCCCTAATGCCTACAACAATTTGTTGGATTTTTTCTATACAAGCAAGTTCAAGTTGTTTAAAACACTAAATGGGTTCACACATGGGCTTGGGCCCTAAGGTGTGGAGGCCCAAATGACTATTAAGTATTCTAGGGTTTGTACTCTATAAATAGAGTAAGATAGTACAACTCTAAATTTGAATCTGAATCAAGAGGAGAATAGCTAGAGAAAAAGCAATCATTTCTTAGTGATTCAAGGCGCCCACACATTTGCTCCATGCCTCGAGGATGGTTGGAAGATCTGCTTGGTTCTTGTGTGCATACTTCTCTGCAAATTCACAAGATGCAGATACATTGGTTATATTAGATTAGTAATTAAATTGAATATTCTAAATCACATGATGATTCTTGCTTCCACTGATTATTCCTACAATTGGTATCAGAGCCTTCGTGTGATTAAATTTTCAATTTGATCTAAGCAATTTCATGTATTTTGGTGTTTGATTAGTAATATGGCACCTAGGTTTTCTATATTTGTTGATTCGCATGTTTGCATGTTTAATATGATTTTTTGTTTATGGATGGTTACTGAATAATTGTGGTTTGCCCTTTAATCCATGGTAGAGTTTTCTGTGTATTTCATCGGTTTGTAACAAGGGGGCTAATCATAAGATTAGGTTTCCTTCTTGATTTATTTTCGCAATCATAAGAAGAACCCGCGGAGGCTTTGACAGCTAGGGTTTTCATGTTTAGAGTTTTGGGTTTTAACTCAAATCTCTTCAATTTTAGGCCTCCAAGCCCAGGTAAATTGAACCCAAATGGGTGAAATTTGGACCAAAACTAGATGGGATTAATATGATGGGCTCGAAGTGTTATTGGGCTTGTGTTTTTTTTTCTTTTCTTAGGAAAACCATGGATTGGGGCTTTTATATTTATTCGTATATTATTTTTTTATTCATGGATGATTAAATTATATTTGGTAACATGCTTTAGTTGTGATAACATGACATATAGACTTGGTGGTGCCATATTATCTTGCATCAATGCTATACATGTGCATAATTAAATTTTGATTTTTAAAAAAAATCTAGATAAATATAATTATGAAAACTCTTTAATTTTGAGTCAATAATAAAATGGTCATGTAAAGCCCCAGTTAATCATGATCGGGTTTTATTGGATTGGACCTAAATAATTTAAAATCTTAATTAGATTGACCGGTCACTTACCGACGCTCTTAGAGATTAAGAATTTTAAAATTAAACAAGGATAAAATCCTTTAATTTTGTGATCGAATAATAAAATGGTCATGTGAAGCCCATCGGATAATCATGATCGGGTTTGTGGATTGGACCTAAATAATTTAAAATCTTAGTGGAATTGGCCAGGTCCACCACGGAAACTCTTAGGAATTAAGAGAGAATTTTAAAATTAAACAAGGATTAAAAAAAACCACGATAATTTATTAACCTCCCATGAACAATAATATTGACTTATGGGCCCATATGAACAATGATTGAAATGAAAGTGTATAATCTAGGAAGCTTTTATCTAAGAAGATTGGGATGTAAGTAGTCCGATAAGTGACCCCCCAATTTTTTTTTTTTGGGACCTGACTTAGATGAATACTATTCATTTTATGATCAAGTTTTAGTTTGTTATAAATGTCTTGTTATATGAACATTTATTATGAAACTAAATTATTATTCTAATAAACAACAAATATATTTTGTTTTGGATTTTAAATATATGTTTATTGAATAATATCTGAGTTAATATTAATTTAATTACCCAAATATAAATTTTTTGAGAAAATGGCATCTTTCAACCCTCTAATATGATACTTGAATCAAGCACCATTTGGATGGAAATAACTTTGAAGATTGGAAACGAACTTATACATAGTTTGGATTATCAGAAAAATCAAGTTTGTCTGGATGCCCTGGCCCGATATCATTGGTCTTCAATGATATAACAAAAGCGAACATGCGGACTTGGGAGAATGCAAACACTTCACTTCGATGTATATTATTGCGGAGTTGGGTCATTTGAGAGCGACAAATAACACCTCTCAGCGGTGGAGTAGAAATGCTGCAGACTCAAAGGGATGTTTGCTAAAAGTCTGCCACAGAGATATTTGCTATCAGTGATTTGATTAACACACGTATGAGGCGGTGGGTGTGTGAAGGATCATTGTTTACAGCTGATGATTTCACATATCCCGATCGGCGGGAGAGTGATGGGGGCAAAACGAGATGAAGATAGATCTCGTCTTGCAATCCTTTGCCTAGACATTTCAATCGGTTCAAAGTCAGTACAATGTGCATAAGTGGATTTGACTTAAGTTGGGGTGATGCATGAGCTTGAGAGTGCAGCAGGTCTCTCAAAAGCGAGCCGGTATCAATTCTGGGAGGGTTACGATGAGCCCTAGGGAAACTGGGGTGAAACAAGAACAGAAAGAAGGTAGTGATACTAGTTACCAGTGGGACGCGTGAAGGCCCAGAAGGCAAATTAGCTGAGTCAGGCAGGACCTTTGGAGCGAAATTGCCCAGGCCACCAAAAAGCGGTATGGGTGATTTACTTGTTGTTGAGCTTGTTTGATGGAGAGATTTTAATAATAAATTGATCATTGATTCAAGAGCCACTAATCATATTTGTTACTCTTTGCAGTTGTTTAAACATAGCACGTCTATTGAACACTACAAGAAAAATCGGAATTAGAGACGGAAATTAGAGACGGACACTTATCCGTCTCTAAATAGAGGCAGTTGAAACGGACTGCATACAAATTAATTGGGGCGAATTTCCGTCTCTAAATAGAGCGAAATGATTTCCGTCTCGATTTGGTGAGGGAAATCATTAAAGTGTATTTTAGAAACGAAATAGGGCGAATAATTTCGTCCTCTAATGAAGAAAGGAAAAAATCCGTCTTTGATTAGAGGCGGATGATCTCTATTTCCGTCTCTAAATAGAGACGGAATGATTCCGTCTCAAATTTGGGACGAATCGATACAATCTCTATTTAGAGACGAAAATGATCTCTAATCAAGCGGGTTTTATTAAGTCTACGATTAGAGACGGAAATTATTCGGTCTCTTATTGCGTCTCCCAAATAGAGGCGGAATGATTTCCGTCTCAAATTTGAGATGATCATTAGAATCTCTGTTAGAGACAAAAAATAGAGACCGAATAATCTGTCTCTGAATTCCATTGCTAATTATTGACCTTTTGAAAAAAAAGTATGAGGACTAAAAAATTCCAAAATCTCTTTGTCCCTCGAAAACAATATAGGTTTTATCACAATATTTGTTTTATTTTGAAAATATCACTTTGTTGTCCATCTATCTTTTTAGTCGTATAATATCTATGTATTTTTTCACCATAAATGTGAAAAAAGACACAAAATAGACAGACGACATGTGATAAATTAGATGTTTCAAAATTCTCAATTTCCATCCAGCATATAATATATTATTATTTTAATATGGTGGTGGTCGATTTTGAAGTGATGAAGAGACGTGATATTGTGATAATGTTGGTTCATGTGACTTGGTTGGGCAATTATTTGTAAAATGTTTGGTTTTACAAAAAAAAATTATAAAAAAAATTAAATAATTAACCTTAAACCAATTTTGTTGTTTTCCTCACTTTTCTATTATAATTATTTCTATTTGTTCTTCATTTTTATTAAAACTTTTAAGACAAATATAATTCTGAAAATCAAATAAATTTACTATTAGATTTGAATATAAGTAAAAACATAGTTCCAGGATGTTTTTTATAATATTATATTATAAGTAATAACATTTTGGAAACAATTATCAATTCAAATGCATCTTTAAATTTGAGAAGTTCCTTGAACACCATTATTATGGTTTAAAAAACCACTCTAACTTTCCTTTACATTCACATTACTTGGAACAAGCATTACATAAATAGAATTTTAATTGAAATAATCTTACACAAGCTAAAAATAAGGAAAAATACTATTAAAATCTTGAATTTTGAGACTTTTATATTTATATCTTGAACAAAAAATTGATTTTAATTATACAAACTTCTATTTTAATTGTACTTTTAGATTTAGATAACGAACCTCAGATCCATAACATTCTATGTGGCATTGCAACATGGAGCCGTTTCTTGCGACCCAATTTGAGGGGACCCACCTCATACCGCAAACGACGTCGTTTTGAAGCGAAGAAGATGATGTCGAGTTCGTTATCAATCATGGCGAAGATGATCGGACGAAAGCCGTGGAGGTGATGGTTGTCCATGGATCTCACTCTTCAAGCGGATGAGGTCGCCGTGGGAAGGGAGGAGTTTTCGGTGGGATAGGAATAATAATTTTATTATTATTCAAATGCCCGTTCCATTCCCTTTTATTATTTTTCTTCAAAATTGGGACCTCTAAATTTATTATATTACTTGTTCATTAAGAAAAATCAATGAATGGTGATGTGACTTAGATTTTTTTTTAAGTTTGGAATAATTTTACATTTCATTTTGAATTAAAGTAGCTACATCTTTAATAAAATGCGCATATATGGTATCACCCAGATATCTCAAAAAAACTAAAAAATATTTTCCGGTAGAAAAAAGTTCAAATCAGTATTAAAATGTTTATTTTAACAATTATTCACTATTTATTTTTGTCCGTGTGTGGTTGCCGTCGTCTTGGTGTAATGGGTGATTATGTCGTCTCATTACAAAGGTTTGATTTTCGTAGACGTTTATTTATGTTTAGGCAATTCAAATGAGTACAGTATATACAATCAGAGACAAAAAATCGATATGCTATAAACCTAGGGTTAAAAGTATTCTAGTCATAATTGTAAGACCCGAGAAATTTCAATTTCTGGAATAAGGGTAAAATCGTAAATTTGATTACAAAATTGTAATTACGGTTAAAAATCCGTAATTAATTCTCTAGATCTCAGATGACAAAGCTGGATTTCACCGTTGGAATCGTCGTGAAAATCTAGTTAGCACGTGGAAATTTAAATGAATTTTACGAAACTGATCGGGTCGACCGTTTTCAAGGCATCGTTTAGGTCTTAGTAAAAATGTTCGATGTGATGAAATTCACGTATAACGTGTGCTTATGTAGCCAAGTGGTATGAGTAGAGGAAGTATTGAAAATGAGCGGCCAAGATAGTCTTGGGAATATCAAATCCCGAGAAAAGAGGAGGGACAAAATGGTCATTTTCAAGGTTGATTTAAGTCATAAGAAAACAAAATAGTGCATAGTCTTCATCTCCTCAAATTGAAAAGAGGAGAAAAGGTGAAATGGGAGAGAAAGAGATGCAGTAGGCGTGGAGAAGAAGAAAATGGTGATTCTAGAGAAGGTCTCTGACTTCTCTCTAGAAATACTTATGTCGGTTGTTAGTTCGACCGGAGGCGAAGGGAAAAGCGTTCTGCAGCGGGCGACTCTGCGTGGACTGGATTGCGGAGTTTCAATGGCCTTCCAAAGAAGGTAGGAGTTTCTCATACTTGTGTTTTATTCCCATTTTTAAGTGTTTTCCATGTTCGGTTGGTTTGAGGCCGTGAGGACCGTTTGATCGGATCCCGAACATGGGACAGTTGTTAGAAATTCTTGGGGATTTTCTCACCATCGTAATTGCTTAAAATTAGTGGGTTGTTTGGGTCTTTAAATTCTGAAAATGTTGCTTTAAATCATGTATTTGTATGCAAAAATGCCGGAAATGGGTTGTTGATCGGTCCCCAGGCTTATGGGACCCGAATTATGAAATTTTTGGACATTTGGGACAATCCGTGAACCTTAGAAACTGATGTGGGCTGTTAGGTTGGAATTTATGCATTAAATTCTATTTTGGTGAGTAGGAGACCGGAAATGGGAATGGAAATCGGTTCCACCAAGAGGAACCGATGTAGGAAGTGTGGGCTGCCCGTGGACAGCCCACTTACTCTGTTTTGGGACTGTAAAAACAGTCCCGGGTTTGTGTGAAATGGATAAGAATTGTCCATTTGTTGTGTGCTTGATTTGTTGAAATGAATGGCTTGGTATGTGTGGAACTAGATAGGTTAAGACATTATTTTAATGTGTTAAGTACAATGACACAATTACATGGGAATTAAATTGTGTTATAAGCCGTGGAGATGATTATGATTTGCTCAGTGAGCTAATTTGAGTGATGGTTGATATCATTGAATTGCATGCGTGTAATTATAGTTGATTGAAAATATGCATATTGACATATTGTGTAAATGATTTTGAAAATGGCATAATGCATTTTCATATGCCTTCAGGTAACCTAGAAATTAGGTGTGAGGTGTAATGAATATTTTATAAGCGGATATGGTTGCGAAAGAGATTTCACGGGATGATATTCGGGAGGGTAGGTTGGGAGATGGGCGACGGATCATTGATTGAGGACCATGACTGTTTCGGAAAGCTCACCAACCAATTCACCTCAGAGGGTAGTCCCATATTTTTACCGAATATTTCGGTAGTATATTTTCAAGAACAAATAGGTTTTGTTTTGAAAATGATTATTTTCTCATACATGGCTTAGGCAAGTGTGAGTGAGTCGGTGAGGACTCGTGACATGGGGTGATCATGTAGACATTCAAGTAGGATCATGTATTTGCGGGTGTGTGTTTGCTGGAGCGTACTACACTTAGGTGGTGAGTAGCCCACTTAGGGCGATTCTCCTACTGAGCTTTAGCTCACCCCGTCGTGGGACCCCCTTATTTCAGGTACAGGGAGCGCTCGAGAAGACAATTCATTTTGAAGATGCCAGTTCATGATTTTGATGGTTTTGGACATAACATGTATTAGACTTGTAGATGTTAATATATGTTTGTATAAAAGTGAAATCAACTATGTAATTATTGGGAGATAATTGGAGAATAGTTGTGATATGTGTTTTTATGAGCATTAGTTTATGGGCCCAAGTGGCCGTATTGGATATATTGCATATATTGGACTGTTTGGGACAGGTAAATGCAGGTTATTTGCAGGTACTTTATTTGGGTAGAGCTCCCCGTACAAAGGAGACTCTGCCCGATTTTCTAAAGTGGCGTCGGGTAACCCGACCTCCACTTGTATTCCGCGGGTTGACGGGTAGTCAACGGACCCCCAGGTTTTAGGCGTCACGACTTGAGTATGTTGAGCTAAGGTGTCACGATTACACAGTAGCGTCTTTGAGCATTGGAGCCTAGGATATGCAATTGTAGTGTAGTGCCTGGTTAGGATTACCTTGTGCTTGATATCTGATACCAGCTTCACAGCTTGGTATTAGAGCTTAGGTATACGAATACCTAGGGAGCTCAGGTTTGGGTATCCATCACCACTAAGTGGTTGATGTGGAGTGTAGGTATATGAAAACCTATGGATAAAAAATTTGGGCTTAGGCCATGGTTGAGTAAGAACATCACCACTAGGTGTGGTTCGATGTTGAGTTTAAGTATGAGATTGCCTAGAAAATCACGGGACGAAACTAGGACACTACATACATGTGTTGATGTGTTTTGTGTGATTTGGTGAATTATTGTGTGATGGTGTGTATGCCATGTTTTATGTGTGTTGTGAATTGTTGTGTGCTTGGTGATTAGCACATGGATATGTTAGAAGATATTTTAGAAAATATTTTGAGTGGTACAGTGTACAAAACTGGAAATGAAAATGAAGAAAAATAAATTTTTATAAATTTATTGGATGAGAATTGAAGAAAATAATTTTCTAAGATTTTACAAGTAGTAAAATTGAAGAAAATGGAAGAAAATAAATTTTTATAAATTTATTAAAGTGGAGAAAAATTTTCGATGGCTTGGAAAAAGGAAAATAATTTTATAAATTTATTTGGTTAGGAGAATTGAGAAAAATAAATTTTTAAGGTTTTATATGGTGTAAAAATTTAAGAAAATGGGAGTTAAATAAATTTTTTATAGAATTTATTTGAGTATTAAAAGAGGATGAAAAAAATGATTTTAGTGATTTTAGTGATTTTTCCAAGTGATGGAAATAATGAAATATATAAATATATAATTATAATGAAAAAAATTTGTGCGAAAAAAAAAAAAAATGCAGGATAGACTCTTGCCCATTTGTATTGCAAGAAAAAAATTTGTATTGCAGGAATAGTGCAGGTTTAGTTGCAATACAAAATTGTATTGCAGGTTGGAAGGTTCAAAGTGTATTGTGAGAATTGTATTGCAATACAATTTATATTGAGCTGCGTTAAGGATTATGTGCAAGATGGGTGTATTGGCTTAGGCCCATGTTGCAATACGGTTTACTATTGCGGGAGAAGGGCTAAACGAAATTTGATTTGTATTGCGGCTGATGCCCGGCCCAAGCCGCGACCATTGCTATGCGCCAGCGACACGGTGCAGCGCTATTGGCGTGCCCAGGCGCGAAGCCAGCGTCTTGTAGCCTTGGCCAGCGAAACACGAAGCGCGAAGCGAAGCGGCTGCGGCGAAGCGCGTGCGAAGTGGCCAGCTGGCGGCAATGTATGAAGCGTAGCAGCGAGCCGCAGCGAAGCGCGGCAGCGGGAGGCGGCGCGCGGCGGCCTTGAACCACAGCGCATGGAGCGCGAAGTAGAGCCAAGCGGCGCGTCAGGGTGGCAGTACCAGGCGGCTGTGCGCGGCTCCTGGTGTCTTGTAATTTAGGCCCAGTTAGGTGTTTTAGTCTTTTGACTCGGTTTAGCACAGTTTGACTCGGTATTTTTAGTCGCTAAATGAACCTTTGTTCATCTCAAATTTTCAAAAAAAAATAATAATAATAAAATATTTAAATTTAATTAAAATAAAATAAAATGAAAATAAAATTTGATAAAATTTTGAAAAATAAAATTTTCAAAATAAAATTTTGAAAATAAAATTTTGTTGAAAACAATATTTTAAATCTTGAAATTGATTTCGTATACAACGAGTTATGTATACGATTAGTGTCTCGAGTGTGGTTATGCCTTAGAATCTTTGTGATGGGTAACTATCATTTGAAATCGTGATTTGCGCGGTAGTTGTGTAGGAAGTTATATGCATGGTGTGATGCGTATAGGAAAAAATGGTGAATACTAAGGTTATGGGTTATGACCTTAGGGATTTGGATACTGAAAGGAACAAGAGGGCATAGAACCTTCTTGAAATAGATAAATTAATTAGGCTGGAAATTTAGCACTAGGAAATGAGCAGATTAGGTTCATGGTTGTCAAGTCTATTAGTGTCGGCATCTGCATTACTAGTTAGTGAGGAAGAGATTAAGCGATTACCTTGGGAGCTCGTGGGTGTAGTTATAAAGTTTAGTCACGTCTGAAGCTTCACGGCTTGGTATCGGAGGGATCGATATCGGTGCGGGGATGCCACGCGACCGCCCAGTACTTCGGCGGACGGGCCATAGGCGGGGTTAGGCGTGGGTCGAGGTCGACCACGGGTTGTAGGTTGAGTTCGGGTTAAATTTGGGCGGATGGCGTGTTACCATTGCCACCGGCTGGACATATGAGGCGAGATTGTCTAGGGCGGGAGATCTCATGGTACGGAGGCGGGGCGTTCGGATTAGTCGGATATGCGAGGGTCGTCTCTCTTGCAATTGTTGACTAAGCGTAGTGTTTTAAATTAGATGCATCATGTTCATTCATTAATGCATCTTGTGTGATAGGTTTAGTCACGTCTGACTTCACGACTTGGCATAGAGGTTGAGGCCTTTAGAAAAGTCGTAATATGATGGAAAATTCTTCCCTAAGATGTAGGGAGAGATTTGATTTTTCTAGAAGTCAGAGTTACGCAGCGGAAGAGTGGTGGACCTTAGGGTGGTAGACATATTGGTTGTTGATGTCAGGTTTGACATGGATGAGACCAATAACCCGTCGGGTTATCGATAGTGGGACCATAGCTAGAGATTAAATCGTACTCGACCGGTCTTGGAGTTAGAGTGGTTGCCTTCTGCACATGGTTGGATGTGTATGTGCATAGAATTTCAGGACGAAATTCCTTTTAGAGGAGAATCTGGGCAGAAATTTCAATTTCTGGAATAAGGGTAAAATCGTAAATTTGATTACAAAATTGTAATTACGGGTTAAAAATCCGTAATTAATTCTCTAGATCTCGGATGACGAAATCGTTTCCACCCACGGAATCGATCTCGCGAAATCTTATACGTAAATTTCACAATTTTAGAATGATCGGGTCATTACGTTTTCGAGGCATGTCGCGTTACGGCGCGAAGTAAAGCGGTTTCGATGTGAAGAAAGCCACATATAACATGTACTCATGTACCATAAGTGGTATGAGTAGATCAATGATGAAAATGGACTGTAGAGATAGTGCGAATATCGAATGCGAGAAAGGAGGGACAAAATGGTCATTTGAGGTTGATTTAAGTCATAGAAGACGAAATAGTGCATAGTCTTCATCTCCTCAAATTGAAAGAGGGCGCGTGAAATGGGAAAGTGCAGTAGGCGTGGAAGAAAATGGGTGATTACAGAGAGGAGTCACCGACTTATCTGCAGAAATCTGTATGTCGAATGGATTGGATTTCGGCCAGACAAGAAGGAAAACGTTACGGAGCGGTATGCGTGGGCGCCGGATTTGCAGTTTTGACAGAGCTCCGAGAGGTAGGGTTTACCATACTTTGTGTTTTATTCCCATTTTTAAGTGTTTTCCATGTTTCGGTTGGTTTGAGGCGTGAGTGGACTTGATCGATCGAAACATGGGACCGAGTTGTTAGAAGTGCTTGGGGATTTACTACCGTGAAGTAGTGGCTATGAAATTAGTGGGGCTGTTTAAAATTAACAAATTACGAAAATGTTGCTTTAAATCATGTATTTGTATGAAAAAATGCCGGAAATGGGTTGTTGATCGGTCACAGCATGGGACGGAATTATGGAAAAGTTACATTTGGGGACAAATCCGTGAAGCCCAGAAACTGATGTGGGCTGTTAGGTTGGAATTTATGCATTAAATTCTATTTTGGTGAGGAGGAGGCCCGGAAATAGGAATGGAAATCGGTTCCACAAGAGAACCGATGTAAGTGTGTGGAAGTGCTCGTGGACATGTACCTCACATTTTGGGACTATAAAAACAGTCCCGGGTTTGTGTGAAATGGATAAGAATTGTGGAATTTGTTGTAATGCTTGATTTGTTGAAATGAATGGCTTAGTATGTGTGGAACTAGATAGGTTAAGACATTATTTTTAATGTGTTAGTACAATGACACAATTACATGGAATTAAATTGTGTTATAAGCCACCATTGGAGATGATTATGATTTGCTCAAAGTGAGCTAATTTGAGTAGTAGTTGTCTCGTTGAATTGAAATGCGTGTAATTATAGTTGATTGAAAATATGCATATTGACATATTGTGTAAATGAATTTTGAAAATGGCGTAATGCATTTTCATATGCAGCTGAGTAACGCAGAATTAGGTGTGAGTGCATGACAGGTATTTTATAAACGGATATGGTTGAAAGGAATTTCACGAGGATGATTATGTAGCGTCAGAGAGAGAGGTTACGATGCAGCAATCTTGTAGGGTGTATAAGAGCACTAAACGTCACATAATAGTATTTTGGAATTAAAGTAGGAAATGATAAATTATGGAACCGGAATTTGTGGTATTAAACCAAGAATTTTAATGGGTCATTAAGCAAATGGATATGGAAATTAGAAACAAATTAGAGATGGGCCATAGTAGAAATTAAATAAGTTACAATTGCAATAATTAAGAGATGAGAGACAATTTACCGAGTGAGGAAAGGTTAAAATATAATATTAGGAAAATAAAAGCCAAAGTCATTTGGTCTCAAAATTTTGCCTAGCAAACCCGTAGGAGAGAAAGGAAAGGGAAAAGGGAGAAAGGAGAGAGAAAAGAGGAAAGAGAAAGAGAGAGAGAAAAGGAAGAAAATGGTGGAGCAAGGTGGGAGATGTGATTTTTTTCTTCTCCTTCAAGCTTTCAAGTGCTCTACAAGTGGTAGCAAGGAGAGGAGCCGAGAAACCAAGAACAAGTAAGTTTTAATGGTGGGAAAGTTAGGTTTTGATGTTTTTCATGTCTAATGTCTTGAATTTTCTGGTATGGATGTTAAATTGGTGGTATTTAAGGTTTAATGGTGCTGATTTTGATATCAATTGAGAAGGAAATGGATTAGGTTAGGTTTTGAAAAAGAAAGTGAGGAATTGTTAGGATTTGATAGGGAATTGTGTGTGATATGTTGAAATGGGTATAAGGCGTGATTAGATGTTTAAGAGTGAAAAAAAGTGGAAGAGAAAGCAGCGTTCCCCAGTCATTTCTGGGCAGCCGATCTCAGTGCAGGAAATCTGCTGTTTACTTGTTTCGACCAATTGTTGTATTTTGACCATAACTTGCTCATTTCTGATCGATTTGAGTGATTCAAGTTTCTGGTTAAAATAGACTTCTGAGACAATTTATCTGAAGAAAGGTTGACCAAATTTATGAAAGAATCCCAAAAGTCTGCTGAAAATTTGTAAAGTGGGTATGTGCGAGATTCTGTTCTGCCATCTAGATGTAAAAAACACAATAACTTGTGTTATGTGGTTGGGGGCTTTAGAGAAGGAATTTTAAATTGAAAATTTAAAGAGATGTCGTGGATATATAAAGGACTGATCTGGAGAGTTTCATAAATTTTGAGGAACCGTTTGAATAATTTTTTGAGTCAAAAGTCTATAGAGTATTGTTGGAAAAAGGTTGGCCAAAATGAATGGGTTTTTAGTGCTTAAGGAGTAATTTGTTCATTTGGTTTAAATGAATGTGTATGGTGGATTAAAATGGGGTATGATTGATGTATAGTTGTGGTTTTCTTGAAAAGGTGAAAAGGACTACCGGACGGGAAAGCGGGAGTCGACGGAAGCAAGCGGGATTGAAGCGGTGAAGTTGTGAGTAAATGATGTTTAAAGTGAATGGTTTTTAATGTTAAGCGAAAGTTTATTGGAAATGTTTATGTAAATGTTAAGGCATATGGAAATGTTTTATCTTGCATCCAATATATATATTTATATGTATATGAAATATGTATGCATATGTTAAGAAGTATTATAGAAGTTTAACATGTATAAAATGCATATGTGTTTTAATGATAAAGTAAAGGATTTAAATGTATTTATAAATGTATTTTGAAGAAATGTTTCTTGATGGATTACCCTAAACCCCTATATTGTTATGGTGATATCGGCGGTACCTTAGCGTGTAAGGATTTAGGGTAAAGTTATAGGTTACTAAGCGGGGGAGATTAGGTGTCTTAGAGTAATATCCTTGCACGTGATAAGGTGATATGGCTGGAACCTTTAAGCGTGAGTTTCTCCACGCGTAGTGTTTATGGCGGAATGTGATTGTCCACTCACCGTGGTGCAGGAAGCGTTCGGTGTTTATTCCCACAGGTTCCATAAGAAAGAAAGAAATAAAGACGAAAGTTTAAGGCATAAATGGATTTAATTGTATAAGTATTTAACAAAGAAAGAAAGAAAGTTTACGGCATAAATGTTTAAGACATAAATTGATTTTAATTGTAATAGTATATGTGCTGATATATACTGAAAATGTTATTTAAATGAAAATGTACACTCAGACTCCTTTGCTCATTCTTTTAAAACATGTTTCAAAAAAACATTTTTCGAGGACCCGAGATAGGTGCGCGAGGTAGGCGATCCTACAGTGCGATGGAGTCGAGCCATCGAGGAGACAAACGCACAATGATTTCATTGTATATATAATTTTCCATGCGCCCATATGTTGAATATTTTGTTATGTATATATGTATATGTATAAAGTTGAAAAGGAACTACGTAGGCTTTGATCCTCAGTGGACGAGGTACGTAGGCGGTCGACTTAAGTCCGGCTCAAGCCCAATCTTTTGATAAAAACAAATGCATGGATTTGAAGAAGTTTCAAATGTTTTGATGATTGAAATGAATAAATGTATATGTATATATTGTGTTTGATTAGGTTGTGGACGAGGAGTCTAAGAGCGGAAGTAAGAAGTTGAGGATGGAAGATTAGAAGTGTTTTTACATGTTTGTAGGTTTTGTACATTTGGAAAGTCCGAGAAAAACGAGGAGGAAACTCTGGCCAATTTTTACGAAAAATCTAAAGCGTTTGAAAAAGAAAGAAAGAAAAAAAATTTACCGCCGGCTTTTCGCATTATTTTCTAAAGATATGTCAAGGATTATAAAGGGTTCATCCATGGATGTTATTTAGATTTGTTTTGAGGAAAAGTTTTTATATCCATTAGGTCTTAGGAGGTCCCATGGGTTCATATGAGGTTAATCGGGTTTGGATCATGACGTGGTATCAGGCCACGGTTTGAAAATCATTATAAGATTTGAAAATTTTATTTTCATATGATTGTTTAATGTTTTATTTTAAAATTGCATAAATTATTTATATGATTTAAAATCATATATGCATTACATGACATATTAAAATTTTGAATTCACGGAAAATGCGTCATTAGAGGCCGACCCCCACCGAGAGAGCTCCACGAGGGCGGTAGTACCACCAGGAATATATTTGATAGAGAGTGCACATGTTCCTCCACCCACGGTCTAAAGTGACCACATGCCACCACGGACGGGACCGCCACCACCTCACGAGGGTCGTGGGGACATATACCTTTAGAGCGGATGAAACAGGCTTTTGGCCAGCTGGCGTTACGGCGACCACTAGGCGGGTGGCCACATGAGAGGGCGGGTTGGGGCACGGAACTATGATGGATTAGGAGACCGGAAGAAGCCGTCATGGTTAGAGGAAATGAAGCCCAGTCACCAGGTGATGCGATATGCGGATGAAGCGGATGGTCACTTTTACGCGCTGCTCCTACGGACGAGCATTGGAGTGGTGGAGGGCGGAGTTCAAGGAGATGCCCGGAGGGAGTGTCACGGCGCGAGTTCAAGGAAGAGTTCTGAATAAGTTTGTTCCAAATGTTCTGAGATCTGAGAATTTGAGGTTCTTTAGTGGAAGCGGACACTCTACTGTGACAGTTATGAAGGAGTTTTTGAGACTCGTCGACATGTCCCATCTGCTCGGGATGACGAAGTTTCGAAGACCAGATATTTGTTAGGTCTTCGTCCAGAGATTGGGACCATAGTAAGCGTCGTGACCCACACCACCCAGTCTGGCCCGGGTGGTAAAGGCTGCGATTAGGGTTGAGGAAAGGAGCATGGGGTTGAAATCCCGGTCACGACCCGGTCAGGCGAAGCGAAGTGGGTCGGCGTGGGTTCGGGGAGGTTCGGTAGCGGTTCGAGAGGGAGGAAAGACCTGAGTGGACCGGTGGTAAGCGAGCTTGATCCGGGGGGCCTGGTCTAGCCCGGGGTTCGGTGGGGCCACGAACGGTAGCTCGAGGGTCGAAGCCGGAGTGTGCTAAGTGTGGGAAGACCCATTATGGTGAGTGCGGGAGATGGGGACGGTGAGTGCTTTAAGTGTGGGCTGGCCCAGGGACGCCGCGGAAGTGCCTGATTAGTTTGAGAGCGGTGGATCGGGAGTGGGACAAGCGGAGACGGAGCGGAGTTCGATGCGGTAGAGTCGGGTCGAGGAGTCGGAGGGGGTTTAGGATAGGGCCAGCATTCATTCACTAGTCTGGAGGACCCAGTAGTGAAATTGACCATCGAGGAGGGATGATGGGACGACCTCGGACACGAAATTTAGGGTGTTTGCGGAGTCACCAATGGGGAGGAAGATGTAGCACAGGAGGTCATGGCCAATTATTATCAAGTTTTGATAGTGATGCTTATGTCTTGATAGATCCGGGTGCCACTTTCGCTCGTTTATTTAACCGAAATTTATTGCCGCAGTGAACATAGAATCTGACCCATGGGTGTAGTATGGTGGTCTCTCTTCTACATAGAGATTCACTCATGCGGATAAATTATACATGGGTTGTAGAGTGATTATTGAGGGCCGTGAGTTTATGGCCAATTTAGTATTGTTGGACATCCGGGACGTCGATGTGATATTAGGGATGGACTGGTTGTCTAGACATCACGCCACCATGGATTGCTTCAGGAAAGAAGTTAGGATTACGTAGGCCAGGGAACCGGATTACTTTTGTGGGAGTAAGAAAGATATTGTCCTCGAGTATGATGTTTGTGATGATGGCTGGGAAGATGCTCCGAAAATCATATCCGGAATTTATCACTTTATCTGATTGAGGTGAGAGATGATGATATGAGATTGGAAAACATTCGGTAGTCGAGGAGAATTTCGGATGTGTTTCCGAGATGATCTTCAGGATTGCCCCCGGATAGAGATTGATTTTGGTCGAGTTAGCCCACAGGATAGAACCCGATTTCGAGGGCGCCATACAGAATGGCCTACTTGAATTGAAAGAACTTAAGATCACGGATGGAAGAAATGGTGACAAAGGGTTAAGTGGTCGAGGCACATCTCAGCAGGGAGCACCGGTTTTATTTGTGAAGAAGAAGAATGAGCATGCGATTATGTATTAATTACGGGGAGTTGAATAAAGTAATAATCACGTGTCGGTATCCTCTTAGAAAGTTGATGATCTCTTTGATCGATTCTACGAGGAGCTAAGGTATTCTCAAGATGATTTGAGGTCGGGTTATCATCGGTTAGAGTTCGATGAGTCATTCGAAGCGGCGTAGAACACGAGTACGGGCATTGAGTTTCTAGTCATGCCATTTGGACTTACAAATGCCCCAGCAGCTTTTATGGATCTCATGAACAGGATTTTCCGGCCTTACTTAGATCAGTTTGTGATGCTCGTGTTTATTGGCGATGTTGATGTTCGAGCGTGGAGAAGAACATGCAGGCAGGATAGTTCTGCCGAGCATTGGGGTATGGGTTATGCGAGCTGATGAGTGTCGGTTTTTGGCTCGACCCAGGTGTCGCTATTTTGGGACACATAGTTTCTGGAGAGGGGGTGTCAGTAGATCCGCAAAGGTCGAAGCTATATTGAATTGGAAACCTCCTGCAGTGTTACGAATGAGGTTTTAAGGTTTGAGCGGGGTGTGCAGTGGATTCGTTGAGGATTCTCGAGATGGCCGCACCTTTGACTAGGCCGACGAGGGAAGAGGAACCATTTTTATGGTCGGAGGCTTGTCGAAGAGTTTACGATGAATTCGAAAGGGAGTGACCTCGGCTCAGTGCCACACTTCCATCAAAGGCGGGATGAAGCTGCCGGTGTATTGTGGTACCTCTAGCGAGCTGGGTTGTGTGTTAATGGGGCTGACCAAGGGTGGGTTGCATATGCTTCTAGGCAATTGAAGAAGCATGAACATAAGTCATCCTACACCACGACCTAGAGCTAGCGACCATAGTATTTAGCTAGAATATGGAGGCATTACTTATATGGAGTGCCACGTAGGATTTTACGGATCATAAGAGCTTGCCGTATCTGTTTACGAAGGAATTGAACATGAGGCAGAGGAGATGGATTGGGCGATCAGGATTATGAATGCCATTGAGATATCATCTGGAAGGCGACGTGGTAGCGGTGCTCTTGGTAGAGACCCATGGAGTTCCCTATCGCACGTGAGGGCGTGCATCTTCTCGACTCATAGAATTGGGGTCCTTGGGTGTGAAATTTGGAGCTGACAGTTCGAACCTTTGTGGCCCCATTCCATGTACGTCCTGTATTGATAGACGAGTTAGAGGCTTGATTCAGGATCCACAGGATAGTGAAATTAAGAGGGTGAAGTAAATTACGGAGCAACGGGGGATTTGTCATTGAGAGAGGATGATGCGTGGTCATGGGGCCGGAGGTTGTGTACGGATGTAGGTGATATGAGGAGAGAGATTATGGAGGAAGCCCATTCCTCCGCTTATGCTATGCATCCGGGAAGCACAAAGATGTATCGTACCCTAAAGGAACACTACTGGTGGAAGGGTATGAAGAGGGATATTGCAGAGTTCGTCTCCAGATGTCTCACATGTCAACAGGTGAAAGCCGAGGTATCGAGAAGCACAGTAGGACTATTACAGTCACTCAGATTCCTCGTGGAAATGGGAGAGAATCAACTATGGATTTTGTGGTAGGACTTCCACGTTGCGGAGTGCCGCGATGCGATATGGGTGATTGTGGGCTGGTGTGATCAACCCATTTCCTCCCTATCGGAATCTTGATTCATTGAATAAGTTGGCAGCCCCGATTATCGTTCAGAGATTATCGGACTGCATGGTCGCCGGTTTCCATTGTTTTGATTGAGAGATCGAGGTTTACCTCACGGTTTGTGATTTCTGAGAATACCCAGCACTAAGTACATTTACAATGCGGCTTTTCATCCACAGACGGATGGCCAATCTGAGAGGACTATCTAGGACTTTAAGGGGATATGATTCGGGCATGTGCGGAGTTTAGAGGAGTGGGCACCCATCTACCTGATGGGTTGCATACAATACGAGTTATCGAGGCCGATTATTGGTATGGCCCTTAATGGGAAGCTCTTTATGGACGGAAATGTCGAACTCAGTCTGTTGGGACGAGGTAGGTGAAAGGAAATTAGTAGATCGGAAATTGTTCAAGTGACTTGTGATAGGAATCAAAGTTATAAAGATGGCGAAAATTGCACAAGATCGTGAAAAGTTATGCGGACCCAAATCGCGTCATTAGGGACCTAAAGTTCGAGTAGGATATGATATTTTAAGGATTTCCCCATGGAAAGGCGTACTAAGATTTGGGAAACGTGGAAAGAGTGAGTCCACGATATATTGGGCCATCTGAGAATTGTTGGGAGGATTGGAGAGGTGGCATATGCGATTGGGTTGCCATCGACCTCGATCGCGATTCACGATGTTTTCCATGTTTCTTTGCTCATAGTACATACCAGACCCCTTCTCATGTATTGTGAGCAACCAGTGGAAATACGGAGAACTTAACATATGAAGAGGAACCCGAGTGCAAATCCTCGTCGAGAGCAAAGTTACGCTTTCAGCGAAGACTATTCATTGGTGAAGGTATTGTGGAGGAGTCATTCGATAGAGAAGCTACTTGGGAGCCAGAGGCTCAGATGCGCCATCAATACCCTCACTTATTTTCCTGATGAGGTATTTTCCTTTCCTTACTTTTGGAGTTTGATTATTCATTTCGAGGACAAAATGTTCCTAAGGAGGGAGGATTTTGTAACACCCGTCCAAGAAGAGTGCCACCAATACAGCAATCTTGTAGGGTGTATAAAACCTTAAATGTAACATAGTAGTATTTTGGAAGCCCAAAGTAGGAAATGATAAATTATGGAACCGAATTTGTAGTAGTAAACCAAAGGGTACAATGGTCATTAAGCAAATGGATATGGAAATTAGAACAAATTAGAGATGGGCCATAGTAGAAATTAAATAAATTCTGATTGCAATAATTAAGAGATGAGGCAATTTGCAAATTAGGGAAAGGACAAAATATAATAATAGGAATAAAATACAAGAAGTCATTTTGGTCTCAAAATTTTGCCCTAGCAAACCCGTAGGAGAGAAAGGAAAAGGAGAAAGGGAGAAAGGAGGAAAAGAGGAAGAAGAGAGAGAAGGGAAGAGAAAATGGTGGAGGCAAATTTGGGAGTGTGATTTTTTTTCTTCTCCTTCAAAAACTCAAGTGCTCTACAAGTGGTAGCAAGGGAGAGGAGCCAAAGGAAACCAGAACAAGTAGTTTTAATGGTGGGAAAGTTAGGTTTGATGTTTTCATGTCTAATGTCTTGAATTTTCTGGTATGGATGTTAAATTGGTGGTATTTAAGGTTTAATGGTGCTGATTTTGATATCAATTGAAGGAAATGGATTAGGTTAGGTTTTGAAAGAAAGTGAGGGGTATTAGGATTTGATAGGGAATTGTGTGTGATATGTTGGAAATGGGTATAAAATCAGATTGGAGTGTTTAGAGTGAAAAAAAAAAGTGGAAGCACATTTCTGAAGTGTTTCTGGGCAGCAGTCTCGGTACAGGAAATGCCCTGTTTTCTGTTTCGACCAATTTTTGTATTTTGACCATAACTTGCTCATTTCTGATCCGATTTGAGTGATTCAAGTTTCTGGTTAAAATAGACTTCTAAGGGAAAAATTTATCTGAAGGAAGTTTGAGCAAATTGTAATCCCAAAGTGCCCTGAAAATTTGTCAAAGTGGAGCTATGTGCAGATTCTGTTCTGCCATCTAGATGTAAAACACAATAACTTGTGTTATGTGGTTGAGGAGCTTTAGAAGGAATTTTAAATTGAAAATTTAAAAGAGATGTCATTGGATATATAAAGGACTGATCTGGAGAGTTTCATAAATTTTGAAGACCGTTTGAATAATTTTGAGTCAAAAAGTCTATAGAGTATTGTTGGAAAAAGGTTGGCCCGAAATGAATGGGTTTTTAGTGCTTAAAGATGAATTTGTTCATTTGGCTTTAAATGAATGTGTATGAGTGGATTAAATGAAGTTATGATTGATGTATAGTTGTGGTTTTCTTGAAAAGATTGAAAAGGACTATCGGACCCGGGAAGCGGGAATTCGACGGGAAGCAGCGGGATTGAGCGGTGGTAGTGAAAATGATATTTTGAAAATTGAGTTTTAAAAAGTGAATGGTTTTAATGTTAAAGCGAAAGTTGTGGAAATGTTTATGTAAATGTTAAGGCATATGGAAATGTTTTATCTTGCATCAATATATATGTTATATGTATATGAAATATGTATGCATATGTTAAAGTATTATGAAAGTTTTAACATGTATAAGAATGCATATGTGTTTTAATGATAAAGTAAGGATTTAAATGTATTTATAAATGTATTTTTGAAGAAATATTTCTTGATGGTTACCTAAACCCCCTATATTTATTATGATATCGGCGAGGTATAGCGTGTAAGGATTTAGAGGGTAAAGTTATAGGTTACCCCTGGGGAGGGGTGTGGGTTAATACAGGTAATATCCTTGCACGTGATAGATTATAGTGGGACCTTGTAGCGTGAGTTCTCGCGTAGTGGTTATGGTGGAATGTGATTGTCCGCCATGTCGGTCTCAGGAAGCTTTGTTCGGTGTGTTTATTACAGGTTCCATCGAGAAAGAAGAAATAAAGACAGAAAGTTTAAGGCATAAATGGATTTTAATTGTATAAGTATTTATTATAAAGAAAGAAAGAAAGTTTAATGCATAAATGTTTAAGACATAAATTGATTTAAATTGTAATAGTATGTATTACTTTGATATATGCGAAAATGTTATTTAAATGAAAATGTACCTCCAGGCTCCTTTAGCTCATTCTTTTCCGTATGTTTCAAAAACATTTTCAGGACCCGAGATAGGTGCGCAGGTAGAGCGTCCCCCGGTGCAGTGAGTCGAGCCATCAAGGAGACACCTTGTGATTTCATTGTATATATAATTTTCCATACGCTTTATATATTTAGAATATTTTGTTATGGATATATGTATATGTATAAAGTTGAAAAGGAACTACGTGGGCTTTGATCCTCAGTGGACGAGGTACGTAGGCGGTCGGCTTAAGTCCGGCTCAAGCCCATTCTTTTGATAAAAACAAATGCATGGATTTGAAGAAGTTTCAAATGTTTTGATGATTGAAATGAATAAATGTATATATGTATATATTGTGTTTGATTGGGTTGTGGACGAGGGAGTCTAAAAGCGGAAGTTGAGAAGTTGAGGATGGAAAGATTAGAAGTGTTTTAAATGTTTTTTGAAGGTTTTGTAAATTTGGGAGAGAGTCAGAAAACGAGGAAACTACGGCGATTTTCTGAAAAATCTAAGCGTTTGAAAAGAAAAGAAAAGAAAAAAAAATTTACCACCGCTTTCGCATTATTTTTCTAAAGATATGTTAAGGATTGTAAAAGGGTTAGCTCCATGGATTTTATTTGGTATTTTTTGAGAAGAGTTTTATATCCATTGGAGTGCCGGGAGGTCCCCTCGGGTTCATGAGGTTAATCCGGGTGTGGATCCTTCAATGATATTCCGGAGAATTGGGTTGGGAGATGGGCCAACAGATCATTTCGGATGAGAATATGGCCCCATTTAGGAAAGCTCCTGTGATTCACCTCGGAGGGTAGTCCCATATTTTACCGAATATTTCGGTAGTATATTTTGAGAGCAAATAGTTTTGTTTTGAAAATGATTTTCATCACGTGGCAGGCGAGTGTGGTGAGTCGGTGAGGACTCGTGACGTGGGGTGATCGTGCAGACATTCAAGTAGGATCATGTATTTACTTGAGTGTGTGTTTGCTTTGGAGCATTGCCTTCTGACTTAGGTGGTGAGTAGCCCACTTAGGGCGATTCTCTGCGAGCTGCTTCATTACCGTCGTGGGACCCCCTTATTTGGTCTGAGGGCGCTGAAGAAGACAATTCATTTTGAAGATGCCAGTTCATGATTTTGATGGTTTTTGCACATAACATGTATTAGACTTGTAGATGTTAATATATGTTTGTATAAAAGTGAAATCAACTATGTAATTATTGGGAGATAATTGGAGAATAGTTGTGGAGATGTGGCTTATGAGCATTAGTTTATGGGGCCCAAGTGGCCTATTGATATATTGTATATATTGGACTGCTTGGGCTGTAAATGCAAAGTTATTTGTGTGTACTTTATTTGGGCAGAGCCCCGTACAAAGGAGACTCACCGATTTTCTAAAGTGCTGGTAACCCGACCTCCACTTGTATTCGGCTGACGGTATTAAACGGACCCCTGGTTTTGGGGCCACAATAATAATATTAAATGTGTAGACTCAATTATCAAATGCATAGACTTAAAGTTGTTTCGTTATGCTATTAACTGATGTTACTTCATCCTTTACGCTTTTGCAGGTTTTGATTATGCGTTGTTATGAGTCTCCAGTCTCCACTAAGGGAAGGAAACAAAAAATAAGCAAGTGGTTTTCCATTTCCCTTGCCTGTGCCACGTGTTTCTTTAACTAGTAAGGCTTCGGGGCTGGAATGTCTGGCGGGTCAAGCCAACTATTTGGCCCGCTTAAAACGTTATAACCCAAATTGTCATTAAATCAATTTAAACAATTTTTCGAATTTGTAAAAAAAAGCCTACATCCGATTTTAAATAATAATAATAAAACTCTAAAAATACAAAAAGCCAATTCTTATAATATGTATAATTTAGATGCACATTATTTTAAATCAACTAAATCAAAAAAAAATTTATTTTTAAAATATAAACAAACTATTCATTATTTTAAAATTTTAAATTATTAATTTTATGTATAGTTTTTTTGAAATAATTTTTATGTATAGTTATTTACAAAAATAAATTATATTTTAATTAAAATATTGAATATAAATATATTTTTATAATAATTAATAATATAATAAATAAATATTAATATTTTGAAATATTATTTAAAATAAATTTGATTTTCTTTAAAAAAAAACTTATCCATTGGGATTTTGGATCAAAAATTATATTAACTCAAGACATTAAAAATATATTATTTTTAAAATAAAAATATTAAATATTAAAACTCAGATATTGATTTTTCATTTAGACGATTTGTATTAACAAATAATTTTTATGTTAATATATTATTGCTCTCTCTCTCTTCATACCATTCTCATCTCCTCTACCCCCCTCCTTCACTGTGTTTGTCGCCTCTCCTTTTTTTCCCTTTCTATCTTTCTCCGGTGAAGGGAAACGATAAGCAAATTTAAGGGGAAAAGAAAGGCTTCTCCTTGTTATTTTTGGGCCCTGCATTGTAGATCCATAGGTTTTCTCCGCTATCTCCGCTCTTCTTCTGCATTTTTCTTCGCAACCAAACGGGAACATCGTGGGATTCCGTTTGAACTTTTCTCTCTTTCTCAAACTTAATATTCTTAAAATCTGTTCTGAATGTTTGTTAGTTTGTTCTCTGTTGTTTACGTTGTTATTTTTGTTTGGAGTTCTCTGGATCTACGAATGGGTTGGTCGGCTCCGCATTTCTCCGCCTACTGCGTTAGTGGAGATGGTCTCCCGCCATTCCAAGCGCTTTGGTATTTGCCGCGCGTGGATCGTGAGTTCAGATCAGGAGGAACAACTTACCGCTTCGAGATTCATTTCCATGGTTCCCGATCTCGTCACCGATGCGACGCCGACGAAAGGGTCTATGGTCCGATCTTGAGTCTCATGCAGTGTGGGTACTTCTACCTCGATTCTCTCTATCTCGCAAATACATGGAAACTAAACCCTTGTCTCTGTAGTTGAAATTATATTTTTGTTGCCCTAAGTGAGCTTCGATTCTCATTTTGGTTCTCTTTCGTGCTGATCTACATAAGTCGTGCAAGGGCCCACAGATTGGCCATAAAAGAGGGATGTGCTTGTTTTTCGATTAGAAACAAGGAGTACGTTTTTATGTTGTAGGATAAGTATCTTGAGAAAAATCATTGTTTTATTTTATTTCAATTTTTATCTTATGTTAGTTTTTTTTAAATAAAGAGTTGTTCGAACAAGATATATATATATATATATATATATATATATATATATATATATATATATATATATATATATATATATATATATATATATATATAAAATTTTTCAATAAAATGTGATTATTTCATAAAGATTTAGGTTCTTATTTGTTTTTTTCCATCTTAATACATATATGGTTATTGTTATTTTGGTGCGATGGATGATTATGTCGTCGATTTTTATTGCCGTGATATGGTAAACAAGTAAAGTGTATACGATCAAAAATAAGAAATCAAATCAATGATCATTAATATGCTATGTAATTAGAGCTTATATGTATTATAATCATAATAATAATATCAAATATATAGTACTAAGCATATTTTAAAGCTAAGTGATTCAAAAAATGAATAATATCCGTGTTATTGAATGTGGGTTGTTTTATTTTTTTATAAATTTCAACGTGGGGTTATTTTATTATAAATAAATAAATAAATATATATATATATATATATATATATATATATATATATATATATATATATATATATATATATATATATATATATATATATATATATATTTATATATATAATTAAACACTTTTTTGTAATATAACAAACTATATACTTATACTTTTTTGAATGTCTTAATTTTTAAATTTTAAACGTTTTATCAATTGATATAAACACGTGGATAAAAAGTACAACCTATGATTTTCAACTCGTAAAAGTAAAATAAAATTTTCCCTAAACAAACACCCTATACATTTAAAAATAAATAAAAATGAAGTATTGTAAATTTTGTGTTGTGAAAGAGACGTGTGCATGGGTGGTATGGATATTGGATATTGCATAGGAGGACATGATTTCTAGTCTGAAGAAACATTCATCACACGTAATTCAATTGATAAGACAAAGTTGATTCATCACACGTAATATATATTGGATATATTTTTCTGTAATTAAACCTCAGTGCAGAAGATAGAAGGGAATACCTGGAGTCATTGCTGCGGGAGTCTAAGAAAGAGGAAGCTATGCCGGTTTTAGATGATGATGCTCTGAACGACCTCTTGGCCCGCAGGTAGATTCCATTTCCAGCTTCATGCTTACTCATCCATATAACTGATTTTGTGTAACTGCATTCTGTTGAAATGATGAAACGGGGAGACAATTATGCATCAATTTTTCTCCTCTTTCCCTTTTATTTGTTACTTGCCTTGTGTGCACAGGAAGAATTATTCACTTGTGGTTTTTTTTGTTTGTGTGGGAATTTTTATACATTTTAGTTTGTGATATCAAAATTTGAGCTTGTCTTTGTAATTTATGGAACTGAGGTATAGCTGGTAGTCTTTTTCAATCTAAGTTTAAACAAAAAATTGAAGAGAAGTAGGCCATCTCCCTGCAGATCCTCAATAGCCAGATGGGAAAGTATGGGTATGGAAGCATCCTTTTAGATATCACTCTGGTCCCCAACCTGGCTGGAAATTTGCCTCCACTTTAATTTTATCCCTGCAGCTTTCTATTGATGAAGCTTTGGTAGATTCTTTATAGAAATAGTGAAAACTAATAAAATATTCAACTATAATAGTTCAGCCTCTCTTTAATGTTATAGCCTGAGAAATAAAATCATCAAAGATTTTTCTTTTTCTTTTATTTCCCTCTCAATTCTTCACTTTTTCTTTTCCTTTTGGGATAGTTTTTTGTTTCTCTCAAATGAATATTGAACATATGCATTGTTTTTGTTTCTTTATTAATGAGGGATCAACAGCAACTAGTAAATATTGCAAAACATGAAACAAATGATTCAGCCCAATGAGATATGGAACAAAGAACCCAAACCCATCCTGCCAATAGAGTTCATTTTGTAACTATTTGGTTTTTTTTAACAATTTTGTTCTTAAGAATAGAAACACAAACTCGTATGACAAGAAAAATATATATATCTTGGTCCGTTTGGTTCTCTTTTTGTGTCAGCTGAAATGCAGGACATTAAAAAATGATGTTATCTAAAATCGTTTCTTATTCTAAATTTAGGGTTTGTTTGGTTTCTATTTTAAAAAACTGTTTTTGAAATCATAATAACACCATTATGATGTTTTCCGAAAATTGTTCTTGTTATCTGAATTTAGTGTTTTTTTTGTATTCATTATTTTGGGAATCATGTCTTATTCTCATTAAAAAATGCTCATAGAATTACATTTTCTATAATTCTGTAAATTTCAGGCTTATAATGTAATTAACAAGAAAGTACTCATCACAAAAGGTTACCCTATGAAGAATGCTCATAGAAAGCCACCAAGATTTTTAAGGAGCGACTTCACAAGGACAAGTATATTTGGAAGAATGTTTCTGAGGACACTAAGAATTTGTAATTTGATTAGTAGTTAGTATATTGTATTTGGTACATTTGACATTAATATTACTATTTTATTATCTACGTGTACTATTGATTTTATAATTAATGAAAAATATAGTGGTTCAACTTTTTTAATGACATCTATTAATTTAATTCTTAAATCTAGAACTTTATGATTACATATAATTGAAATCTTTCGCCATAATAGGTTCAATTAGTAATAAAAGCTAAAACCTGCACGTCGAAAATTAGCTCTAGTATGTATCTAATTAGATTAGGGACGGAAAATTTCGTCTCTCTGACAACCGATCGAGTGATGGAATCAATTCGATCTCCGACAGGGAGACGGAACTGGGTCTCCGGGACAGGAGACGAAACCGCCTCGACTCCGTCAGAGATCGACTGATTCCGTCTTCGATCGAGATCTATCGGAATCTGCCTCGATCGCAGACAGAGGATTTGGCTCTCTCCGGGACAGGAGATCTTTTTAAATCAATCTCTGCCTCGATTAGAGACTTAATCAATCTGCCCTCTAATCAGAGACGGAATTGAGACTACACAATTAGATACTCACGCTTTAAAGACTGGTACCTTCGTTCTAATTCGTCTGGAATTCCGTTTCCAGACGGATTAGAGACCGAATTGTCCGTCTCTAATTTTGATTTTTCTTGTAGTGGAAGAAGGACAAAGATACTTGAAATTTGGGAACGGGGAGCTAATCTCTGTAAAGGCCATAGAATCAGTTGTTTTAATTTTTGAGAATAATAGGACTTTATGTTTAGAAGATTGTTTATTTGCTCCGGATTTCAAGAGGAATTTGGTTTCGCTACTATTAGTTGAACACTCGCTTGACAAAGATAGTTTAATCTTCTCGCTTCAATAAGAAGTAAATCTTCTTTACTTGTTCCGAAGGATCTATGAATAATCTTTCATTTTTTAAAGTCCTTTGTCCTATGATATAAATTCCATTGAAATTGTTGAAATGAACATAATCATTCTTGCCAAGAAAAGGAAAGTATCAATGAAACTTACTCGCATTTGCGATTAGGGTCATATTAATCCTAATAGGATACATGGTTTGGTGAAAGTGGGATTTAAATTCCCTAGCATTTGAACCTATACCAATATGTGAATCATGTTTCTGGGCTGCAAATGACCAAGAGGCCCTTCAATAAAGGATATCGCAACCAAACTGAATTGGTGCATACTGATGTATGCAGACCAATGCGTGTTCAAGCTAGAGGTGGGTATGAGTATTATGTCACTATTATAGATGACTACTCAACATATGGTTTTGTTTACTTAATGCGCTAAAAGTCTGAAACTTTTGATAAATTTCGAGAATATAAGGTTGAGGCAGAAAAGCAATTAAGTGTCCATATCAACGCCTTCGACCGACCGAGGCGTGAATACCTATCCGAGAGTTTAAGTTTTTACTTAACTCAAGAGGATAGTTTCACAACCAACCCCTCGAACACCTCAAGAAATGGAGTTGGGTAGAAAGGAGAAATAGAACCTCCTAGACATGGTGAGATCGATGCTTAGTTATTCATCTCTACCTATATCGCTTTTAGGGATATGCCTTAGAGACCGCTACATTATTATTTCTATTGGAACTTGACTTCTGGGTCTGTTTCTAAGACACCCACCGACTATGGAACGGCTGAAGCCTAGTTTAAACCATATCGCATCCGGGGTGCTCCTAGCACACGTCTTGGAGAAAGGAACCATAAGTTGGAATCTCGTGATCAAGTATGTTTGTTTATTGATACACCCTAAATAATGAGGTGGACTTTTTATAGTTCCTCGTGAGAAGAAAGTTATAGTGAGCACTAATGAAAATTCTTTTCGAGGAAGACTATGTAACAATTTCAAGCCTAAGAGTAAGGTAATTCTTAGAGCTTGACTCACCAAGAATAGTCTAAACCACCCAAATTGGGACTGTTGTGCCATTGATTCCAATGTGTGTTCAACCGCAGGAAATGAAAAATATACTAAGGTGAACAAGCACGAGTGGAACCAACAAGAGGAACAATAGGTAGATATACAAGGGAACCGTAACAACTAGAAATCAAATTCAAAAATGACCGCAGAGGATCTTCAGAACCATAACAACCAAAGTGGGAGCCGCCAGAAGCTGGAGAACGACACGCAGTTTACCGGGAAGAGACTTCTCGCTGGGTGAATCGCACCAAGCTATAACCATTGATAGCTTAAGAGGATCCTCAGAATTTAAAGAAGCAATCGAGGGTGTTGATGCAATGTGGAGTGGCTCAAAGCCATGGACCATGAGATGGAGTCTATGTATTCTAATCCCGCCTAGTCTTCAGAGAGGCACCCAAAGGGGTAAAACCCATAGGGTGTAAGTGGATCTACAAGAAAAAAGATCTATCGCATGGGAAGGTAGAAACCTTCAAAGCTAGATTGGTGGCAAAAAGATTATACCCAAAAAGAGGATAGATTATGAAGAAACCTTCACCAAGAGCTATGCTTAAATCCATCCGATTCTTTTAGTCAGAAGCCGCAAGTCTAGATTACAAGATTTGTCAGATGGATGTCAAAACAGCATTTTTTAAATGGCAATTTAGAAGAGGACATCTACATGCAGCAACCAGAAGGGTTCATAGCTAGAGGGCAAGAACACATGGCATGTAAGGTAAAGGTCCATTATGACAAAGCAAGCATCCGCACATGGAACATTAGGTTTGACAAGCCATAACTTTATATGGTTTTGAGAAAAGTCCTTATGAACCTTGTCTTTACAAAAGGATCGTACAAAAGTAGTTTTCCTAGTCCTTTACGTAGATGACATTTTACTAATCGGAAACGACATATAGGTGTTATCAAGTGTAAAAGGATGGCTGCAAAAGCAATTTGATACGAAAGATTTGGGAGAAGCCAACTATATTCTTGGGATCAAACTTCTACAAGACCGGAAAAATAAGGTGTTGGCATTATCTCAAGCTTTATATATAGATAAAAGTCTAGCTAGGTTCAAGATGGAAACTAAAGAAGGGAACTTTACTCCTTGTGCATGGAGTTCATCTTTCAAGGATAATCACCAAAAACTCTTGAGCGTAAAGAATGTAAGGAGTAGGATACCTTTGCTCTGCGCAGGTAGTCTCATGTATGCCATGTTATGTACTAGGCCAGATATCTGCTACGCAGTGGGAATAGTTAGTCGGTATCAATCCGATCCAGGAGAAGAACATTGGATTGTAGTGAAGCATATTCTCAAATATCTAAGGAGAACAAGAGATTATATGCTAGTATATTCTAGTGGGAGTCTGGAAACTATTGGTTATACAGACTCAGATTTCCAAGGGGATATTGATTCAAGAACAGAGGAAAATTTAGCAGACCCATTTACAAAGACACTACCTGCTCGAAGCCTGAGCCTACCGCGGACTTGTTTTAAGGCAAGTGGGGTTGTTGTGTTTTTTAAGAATAAGTGAGATGTGTTATTATATTTTAATTTAATTTTGACACAATGAGAATTATTCTTCATATTGTATTTGTACAATGATATTTTAAATTATAAGATTAGGATTAATTGTAGAGTATATGATCATATGAATCTCGTTCATAGAAAAGGCATGATCATGATTCTCATAATTAATGAATAAGATCACGATCCATTAAACAAGAGTTTGGCCCTTTATTTATTGCAATATTTATGAAATAATATCTTGATTATTATAAAATATTGGTGCAAGTATACTACGTGATAGGATCAAGTGAATTTTATTTAAAAATTAAATTTACGTAAAAGGAAATAAATCTCAAACGATATTTATGTTATTATTCTGAGTTTATTATGATAGGTATTTAAATGATTGTTCTTCAGTTAATCTCAATAAGTGAGAGGTCTATTTAGCGACCAATATCTTGATGATTTAGGAGCAATATTATTTAATTGCGGTATTTATAAAATAAACAATAGCTGGAATTTGTATGAAATATCACTCCTTAGCAATATGTTTCGGTACTTGGATGTTATATGAAGTCAGCGGCGGTGCATTTTATCCATTAAGCGTCGTCGAAGAATAAATAATTGATTGATTGATAGAAAATCTTAATAATTAATTATTGATATTTATAAAGGAAAATAATATTAATATTTATTATTAATCTCGAGTTGATGCAGGCTTTTAATTAGATCTTGCCGGATTAGATAATTGCTTGGCAATTATGAGCCTTGATTAATGATAGTGCCGTAGTATTTGTTTTGTAAAATATGCAAATCCACACATCATCGGTTGTGGAAGTGGATTTGCTTCCTTCCTCATTGTTATAAAGAGAACATATACAAAAATCGCGGCCTCTCCTCACTTAAGGCTATTTGTAGTATTGCCCAATTGTTTTTGGTATTTACTTTTTGCCTCAATTTCTTAGAAAATTGATTGTGGTTTTTTAAGGTTGTTTCATCAATAGGAGTTGTTCGTTGGCAGAGGACGTAGGCTATTCTTAGAATCTCGTTAAATTTATGGTGTTAACATTTGGTATTATTTTACGCTTTATAGGTAATATATTGTGCAATAATATTGAGTTTTACAAGAATTATTTCCGCTAAGAAGTTACTATTCATATGAATAGTAACAATTATTAATTGGGAAAACCCGCTTGAATTTTAAACAGGTGGTATCGAGCCCGGGGTTATCACGATGTGCTCTGTGGTTGCGGTGTTATCTGATCACACATCAGAAGTTCATTTAGGCTTTTGGCATTTTTGCTCTATAGTTTAATTGTGCTGTGGATTTGAAGCTTGTGCGATCTTCACATCATAAAAATTCTATTGAGATATTGACATTCTCCCTTGTGGCGACTATTTATTTGTGAAATGTCGAGGAAATTGAGATCAGTGCATTGACCTACCTGCAAGAGAAGTTACTCATCAAGATCAATGGTGACTAATACCAAATTTAATGTGGAGAAATTTGATGGCACCAATAACTTTGGCATGTAGCGGTGAAGTGGATGTTCTTTCAATAGGAGCTTGATGTTGCACTAGAAGAAGCGAGACCGAAGATGTTGATGAGAAAGATTAGACGAGAATCAATCGTTTGCTTTGTGGTGAATACGATTATGTCTCTCAGAGGCTGAAATATAAGTTTATGAGAGAGATGTCTAAAGCAAGTTGTGGGAAAGGAGATGGAGAGAACAAGTTCATGAAGAAGAGCCTGAAGGAACAAGCTCTATACGAGCAGTTGTACCTTCAGTATAAACCAGATTCTTATGAGACGTCCATCACTTCAGTTTGATTCATTGGCTAACTGATTTATTGAATCTAGATGAGAAAGTAAGTGATGTTGATAAAGCTTTGATATTGTTAGCTTCCCTTCACATTAGATATGAACATCTTATTAGTATGTTGTTTGGGAAGGGAAACAATAACATTTAAAATAACTACGCTCATATTCTAATGAGATCGAAAAAAGATAGAATTAGAACAGAAGAATTTCGGCTGAGTGAAGCCCACCTTGATGACCGAGGAGTCGTAATCAAGCGAAAACCAGGGAGAAGGAAAGATCTCAGCTCGAAAGGCAAAAACACGCGAAAAGATGAATGTGCCTTTGTCATGAAAAAGAGGCATTAGAAGAAAGGCATGCAGTGCATAAAAAGAAGGAAAGGTGCATGCGAGAAGCATGTGTGGCTGAAAGATGATAAGTTAGATTTTCAGCTTGTGTGTCATCGGTGACTAGTCTTGATGAATGGATTTGCGTGATTCGACTGCTCATTCCACATATGTGTTTAGAAAGGAATTGGTTCTTCAGCTTTCTGAGAACTTGATGGTGTTGTCCGTGTGGGCAAATCAACCTTGAAGATAAATTTGGGATTGGTTCAATCGGTTTGAAGAATCATGATGGGTCACGAGGAGTCTTTGACGGATGTTGGTACATTAGAAACTTGAAAAGAATCTCATTTCTTTACGGGAACCTTGAGTCAAAAGGTTTCACTATCATTATAAAATGGGATTCTGAAAGTTGTTTCAGGAGCACTTGTGGTGATGAAAGGTATCAGGAGAAACAACTTGTACCTTTATCAAGGCAGCACAGCAGTGGGGACAACAGCAGCAGTATCGGAGGCAGACAAAGTAGCTGAGATGTCCAGGTTATGGCATATGAGACTTGGACATCTTTGGAGAAAATCTCTATGACGTTATTGTCTGAAGTATTATTGAAGGTGCAGACTTGCAAAATTTGGATTTTTGCGAGCAATGTGTTCTAGGAAAGCAAGAGAGGGTGAAGTTATTAGCAATCCATATCTTGAGTATATTGGATTATATTCACACAAACGTATGAGGACCAACCAAGACGGCTTCCTTGGGAGGTAAACATTATTTAAATACGACTATTAAATGACTTTTCGAGAAGAGTTTGAGTGTATCTGTTGAAATCAAAAAGATGAGGTATTTGAAACATTTCTTGTATGGGGAAGAAAATGGTGGAACCGAGACAGGGAGGAAGATTAAAGTACTCCGATCTGATAATGGAACAGAATATCGAAATGATCAATTTCCTATTTACGTAAGAAGGAAGGCATCTCGGCACTGCAGATTAGAAATTGTATGATGAGAATGGGGTGGCGAGCATGAATCGAACTTGCTAGAAAGTTAGTTGTATGTTGTCAAATCTTTGGTTTGAAGCCCGACGATTTTAGAGTGAGGAACATTATGTATGCAAGTCATCTATTAGCAGATCTACCATCATTTGCTAAACTGGAAAAACACCCTTGGAGGTATGGTTTGGAAAATTTTGCAAATGATTATGAAATACTTTATGTGTGTTTGGTTCACTTTAGCGTATCATGTAAAAGAGATCTAGTTGGATCAGGGAAATTTCAAAAAGGCATTGTTTGCGGGAGTTACCTCGGTGTCAAGGGATGCGGAGCTGCGGTGTCCTATCTTCGAAGAAAATTATTTCTAGCGGAGATGTTACTTTTGATGAATCTACCATCGTGAAGGTAACAACGGATGGAAAAGTATCGAGAACACTTTCGGCGACGGAGGAAGGCTGTAGTGAGTGGCGAATTACTCGGCTTGGTGGAGTTTCGAGACTGACTTGATTAAACCCCGGTTGAAGGCGGCGAATGAAGCATGAAGCAGATGTTGGAGAGGAAGAGGTTTCAAACGAATAACCTTAGCAACAACATGATTTACCAATTGCCATCAGGAGGCCAAGAAGAGAGATTAGGAAACCTGCTCGGTTTGAAGATATGGTGGCTTATGCATTTCCAGTGGTAGAAGAAGGTATACCTCAGACTTTCTTGAAAGCGAATAATAGTCGGATAAAGAAAAGTGGAAAAAAGCCATGGATGAAGAAATACAGTCCCTTGTGAAGAATCACACTTGGAAGCTAGCTAGACTCCAAAGGGAAAGAAGGAAATTGGCTGCAAATGGGTTTATGCTCAGAAAGAGGATTTGAACAAGAATGACGTTCGCTGAGCGAAGCCCAGGTAGCTAAGGCTATGCTCAGAAGGAGGTGACTACAATGAGAGTAAACACTGCTCCTGTTGTGAAACATTCCTCCATACGTATTTATTTAACCTTGGTAGCCTGGAGTTTAATATGGAACTAGTTCAAATGAATGTGAAGACATCATTCTTACATGAGTGATTTGGAGGAGGAAATCTATAACTTCGGCCCGGATGGTTTCAAAGTTCTTTGGAAAAAGAAAATTAGTTTTATAAATTAGACAAATCGTTATATGGTTTGAAGCGATCGCCAAGAAGCGCGTTGGTATAAAAGCGATTTGATCAGTTCTGATAGGCGAAACTACACCAGAAGCAATTTGTCATTGTGTGTATTTCATGAAGCTGCGAGGATAGATCTTTCATATACCTTCTCTTGTATGTTGATGACATGTTGATAGCATCAAGGAATCGAGGGAGATGTATGCAGGTGAAGGCTCAGGCGAGCAAGGGAGTTCGAAATGAAGGATGCAGGTGAAGCGAAGATTCTCGAGCGTAAATAGTAGGAAGACAGAGAACACGCTTTGTTTACTTCGGAAGCGATGTTTGAAGAAGGTACTAAGCGGCTTTTGGTATGCGAGAAGACGAGCTGTAAATTGCCCCACTTGCTCCTCATATCAAGCTTAGTGCTTCACAGTGTCCAAAGACAGAAGAGGAATGGGAATATATGTCAAAGGTTCCTTATTCAAATGCAGTGGGTAGCTTGATGTATGCTATGGTATCTGAGGCGACATTACATGCGATTGGGATGTGACAGTACATGCATAATCACGGGGAAAGAACATTGGCAAGCGGTGAAATGGATTCTAAGGTACGCCGAAGCCTTAGATGTTGGTTTGATATTTGAGAAGGATGACATGGATGGTGACATGTAGTTGGATCTTGCGATTGATTATCTTGATGATCTTGATAAACGTGATAGATCAACTCACGGTTGTAATACACTCTTGCAAAAGCTTTTGATTAGTTGGAAGTGCACTTCGATCGGCGGTGGCCTTGCTGGCGGAGCGGAGTATGGCAATCAACGGCGATTAAAGAGGCGATATGGCTCTGAGGGTTGCTTGATGATTTGGGTGTTGGTACGACTTGAGTTCTGATGTTTTGTGACGATCGGGCGCTATTCATTTAGCGAAGAACCAGGATTTATCAATACGAATGACGTATTGATGTGAGGTATCATTTTGTGCGAAATCATTGAAGAAGGTGAAGTCTTAGTTCCGAGGAAGATCAAGGCGATGATAATCCTCTGAATATATTGACTAAGGTGGTGTGATGATCAAGTTGATCATTGTTTAGACTTGATCAACTTGTGCAAAGTTTGATTGCGTTGTTGGCGCATTTGGAGCGTTACGACTTTTGTTGAAAGTTTCGAGATGGGATTAGCGTATTTTTCAAGGTGGAGATTTGTTGTTTTTTTGTAAAAGGCATCGCGATCCATCCCACATCGGTTGTGGGTGGATTTGCTTCCCTTTTCTTGTTATAAAGGGGCTCCCCCCTCTTCTCTAAAATCACACCTCTCCCCTCCACTTAAGGCTATTTGTAGTATTGCCCAATTGTTTTGGGTATTTACTTTTTGCCTAAATTTCTTAGAAAATTGATTTGTGGTCTTAAGTTTGTAATTTCTTTTCATCGGTGGGGAGTTGTTCGATTGGCGCCAGGGCGTAGGCTATTCTTAGAACCTGGATTCAAAATTCTGGTGTTCTTTGTTTTGGTATTATTTTACGCTTTGTTTGTCATTATTTGTATTCGAGTTTGCCCAGGGTTATTTGGTTGAAGTTACTATTCACATTAATAGTAACAATTGTTAATTTGGGGAAAACTAACCTGGATTTTCCCAACATGTAGGATCCCCAAACTAGCTCAGGATAAATGGTGGAGCCTGATATCACAGTTTACAAGAAAGAATCCGGACTTGTTTTTATAGCAAGTGAGAGATTGTTGGATTTTTTCTATACAAGCAAGTCTAAGTTGTTTAAAACACTAAATGAGTTCACCTGGGCCTGGGTGTGGGAAGCCAATGGTTATTAAGTATTCTAGGGTTTGTACTCTATAAATGAAGTGAATAATACAGCCTTTAGATCGAGATCTAGATGCGAATGCGAATCGAGAGGAGAATAGCCGGAGAAAAGCAATCATTTCTTAGTGATTGGCGCCCACCGCATTTTGCTCCATCACCTCGAGGATAGTTTGGAAGATCTGCGGTTCTTGTGTGCATACTTCTCTGCAAATTCACAAAGTATGATTTGATTGGTTATATTATATTAACAATTAAATTGAATATTCTAAATCACATGTTGATTCTTGCTTGGCGATTATTCCACAATTAATAATGTTGGAGATCTAATCTTAAGCGACGATTAATATTAATGTCATATTTAGTTTAGATTGGTATATGTAGTATAACAATGCCTACATTTTGATACAAAATAGACACAATCTATTTAAATTATGTCCCTTAAACACATACATCACACTAACACCATTCATTAAATGCTTAGTTCCACATTCTTCGTTATTTTCGAGGTTTTGGACTGTCAAACGTTCCAGTAATTGTGGAGACTGACAAAGCGATTAGGAAACAAAATCGAATGAGTTTGGTGGAACTCTCTTTAAGGACACAAAACATTCGAAATTGAGCATTACCTCTTTACAACATGCGGGTGGCGGTGATGGATCTAACGAGCCCGTTTATGATTCATAGGGGGATTTTCAAGGTTCTTAGCTTCCACACGCCTCATTCTTTGGAATATATCCATGATTTGGATTGATGGACCCGGAAACAGAAGCTTAGGTGTACCATATGACTCCATGGCCAGTAGGAGTGAGCTAGAAGTGTACAATCTGAGTTGTTTGTAGCATTTGCGGGGGCGACTCTAATCATATAAGTCGAATTACATGTACTTTATAGTAACCCATTTCGCCCGGGATGGTCATTGTCCACCGTCTTGAGCTCCGTTTCAGCCACCCGACCGGCGTCTAAGAAAGCGGGTTCGGAATCATCGGTCTCTTTCTACGAGCGCAGTTCTTGGTATCATGTCTTGTCAGGCGCCTCGGCAACTACCGACCTTTGCATGTCCATTATGATCTGAGTCGATTTCGAGGAATTGGCTTGACCACTCCTTTCCTTCCGGGTAGAGTCGTTTTGAGGATTAGAGCGGCTTGATCCAACATCTCGGCTGCTTAAGGTTGCGTAGAGGGCAATGTGGCCAGTGCTGCGACCCATGAGTTTTACCATACCTATTCCATTGGCCAGCTCGGCCTCGACACTTATTTTGCTGTGATGGCTTGTTGGGCCATTTCTCACTGGCATCCACGGAATCACGAGCATTGGTCGATTATGCTAATGTCGTTAATCCTTTATCTTAGGATTCAGGCTATTAAACGGTCAGTTCCGGCGGCGGATCTCATTGAATATTCGGCCCCTTACGCATTACTCGGAGTCTCCACCTATGACATAAACCTGTTCATTTTTGCAGGGATGAGAAAAATAGAAACTGAATTAGTACAGTTCATGCGGGAGAAAAATAAGCTTCCATCCCAATATAATTGATAATCATGTTTGTAGCTCCCCCATCAAGCAAAAGGCTTGATAGGAAAACAAATTAACTTTGTTGATGTGGCTATAAACCCATAAATTAATTTGAGTCAAAAGCAGTGACGGAGGAAAACCACAAATTAAATTTAGGGCAAACAATTGGGAGAAAAACCTAAATTTAGTTCATAGCTCCTAAATCCTATAAAGTGACTCTTGTGGGTCTAAGAGACTTAGAAAGCAACAATTATTCATCGATCCAACTTCGAGGTTATGTGATTAGTGCCCCAGTGCTGTGCAGGGCTATTCAAGATAGGTTTTGGTACTTTTTGCACTAATCATATGAATTAAACCAATTGTCATAACTTCATGTCCATAGTGTTTTGATTTGTTTTGAGTTGTTTTAGAGGCAGTTTTGCGGTCTTGGGAACTTTAGTCGACAAACGGCTTCCTTATTGGTCTTGAATCACGAGAATCTCGATGATTTCACGGTGAGAGCGATGAAATGTCAAGGCGATGAAGAATTGAAGGCAAAGTGATGAATAAGAAGTGCGGGAAGGATCGATGCAAAAGCGAGAAGCGGGGAAGTAAGCCGAGTTTTCGCTATGATTGCGAGAATTTATTTGGGATTGCGTGCAATCATAGCCCCGAGGCCTGCTATCTATGAAAGAGCCCAAGCTAGGCTAGCGGAGATTCACCGTTCTAACAAAATTCCCAATTTCGCTATCACAAAAATTTCGCTAGGCTAAGCGAAAATTTGCTAGCTAAGAGAAATTTAAGCTAGCTAAGCGAAATTCAACATTCTAGTGAAATTTCTCAATTTAGCTATCTCTTCTATAATTTCGTAGGCTAGCGAAATTTATTGCTATAGTGAGAATTTCTGCATATAGCGAAATCTCATTCGTGTTTTTAGATTCTTGATATCAAGCGACCGTTTTGATAAAGTACCATCTTGTCCCTATTGCTTATTTCATATTTTAAGTAATTTTGTCATTTCACACATGAGATTGGCTATAAGCCCCTGACTTTGTAACCTGTGACTTTTCATTTAATCTGAGTTCCACCAACTTTTCATTTTAGGGCTGTGTGCTCTCTTCTCTCTCCTCTTTCCCTCATTTTCTCGGTACGCGAAACACCCCTTTGGGGATGACAACTCAAGGGATGCTTAGTGGTAAGCCTCCTTAGCTTTAAAGAGGAGGGTTGCTAGCTTGGTTTTAGGGCTGTGCGGAGTTGTCCTCATGTTTTGAATGTGGTGCGGCATTTATGGTTCCTGACTTTCAAACTAGGGTTTTAATGCCATTTAATGCCTTTCTTTTAGTCAATACTTGTCATACTTTAGGGGTTCGTGCATTCTTTATGGTAGATGCAGCGATATCCTTCTAGATGTCATTCTGAGCAATTAAAAAGAGGTTAAATGCTAGGGTTTCAATGAATGGGACTTTGAATGCTTAGTATTTGGTTTGACTTCAAATAGGAGTGGTTCTGAGGTTAGGTTTTATGGCTAAACAAGATCGGTTTTGGCTTTGACTAATGTCATTTGCCCACTAATGAGGAAATAACACGAGGACAACGTAATGCCCGTGTTATCAAGCTAGTGACCAAACCTTCCAAGGTTACCATTTCACATTTCATTTAAGCCATTACATTAGCGATGAACAAAACAGCCTCATGTTTTAACCGTCCAAATCGAAACAAAGCTCTGCATTTTCAAACCGCGATGCAAATCATTAGGTAGGATGAAAACCCGTCAGTGTTCGACCACTAGACATTATCTGCGGTAAGCTTGACTAGCGTGGGAGGAGACATGGGAAACTAAATATTGTTGATTAAAGCTCGCTATGCATTGGCACAGAATCAAATGGCGCCATTGTAGGGGATGGTGCGAACTTCTACGTATGATGAGTTGATGTGTACTTTGTAATCCACATTCTGAGTGTTGTGACGCCTTTGAGTCCTTTTGAATTTCATTTCTTTGGGCTGCAAGGATTTTCTTCACTTAGCGATTCTTGCCTTTGTTTTTAACAACTACCGATTAATTTTTGTTTTAACTAACACTGACCTCTTCGGCAAGCTTTGTTGTGTTCTTTGTTTTGTTTCATTTTGTTTGACAAGTGTTTATGCGACAGGACGAGGATTCGGTAGATTGCAGAATCATTTTGATTGAGCAAGATTGTTGAAATGGGTGTACACGGTGAAAATATGGATCCTCTACACGAAGAAACGACGCAGTCATGAGGGCGCGGTGAATCCGGTAACATATGGGTCAATGAGGGATCACATACACCCTCCCCAGATTTAGTGCTCCGCTTCACACATAATACCTCATCTTTGAGGATGGCGTGAGACCTACTTAGTGCCCACTTCCCACATTTCATGGTATGGAGAGTAATCCATATTCACACATGCGGGTTTTGAGAAGTATGCATAACTTTTGAGAGGTATAGCAGATATGGAAGCTGTTGAAGTTAAAAGGCATTCGGGTTGACCTCGAGAATGGCAATGTGGCTCAATTCAACGAGGCAAAAGCGATTAGAAATTGGCGAATCTTCAATGAATTTTTGAAGAAATTCTTCGATTACAACCAAGACCAACGGTTTGAAGAAACGGATCTACATTTACTCGGCCTATGTGATTAATACCCCAAAAAAGTGCGGAAATTTTGAACCTATATTAGATAGGTTTTGAGTGCTTTTTATTACACATTAATCATGTCATTTATACCGATTGAAGTGTTCTAGTCTTCTTGTGCACTTATGCCATTTTAAGAGGGTATTTTTGGGTACATTTTGCGGGCTTTTGCGCACTTTGGAGTTCAATGTCGAGATAAATGGCAGAATCATGAAGTTTGAACTCAAGTCTCGATACATCCAATCAGCCGAGAATCGTAGAAAACCAGGCAAAATGAAAGAAAATGTGATGCGGAGTTGAAAGTGAGGAGGCAATGCAGTGAAGGATCAACAAGGCTGGAATTTTAGCTAGGTTAATTTCGCTAGGTGCGAAAATTTAACCTTAGCAATTCACTAACCTGTGAAAACACCAAATTTAGCTGGACATCCCCGATTTCGCTAACCTTGTTCCTTGCGAAAAAACCTGATTTCGCTACTCACGAGAATTTCGCTAGCTTAAAGCGAAATTTATTTAGCTAAGCGAAATTTTCCATCATAAGCGAAATTTCATGTTTATTTAGACACATTGATTTCGCTAATTGTGAAATTCTTCATCATGAGGGTGATCTCTGTCTTGCTTTATGTAATTAATGTCGAGCCGCCTCGAGCGTTGTATTGTAATTGTCAATAACTTAGCCAATTTCATAGGTTTTTTGGTATTTTCATACCTTGAGGAGGCTATATAAGCCATAACATTTTGTAGAAAGGTGTGAGAGTTGGAGAGAACAATTTGGGAGAAGATATTTTTGCAAGTTTTTATTTTTGTAAATAAAGTCTTATTTTAGGTTTTGCTTTTATTTCTTTTCTCTCTTCTCTCTTCTTTTCTCTCCCTTTTTCATTTGTGACACACCTCTTGGGGATGACAACTCAAGAGATGCTTAGCTAAACCTCACTTTCTTTGAAAGAGGAAGGAGAAGCTAGCTTAGTGGTGGGGCATATGCATGTTGTCTCTTGTATTAAAAGCTGGTAGTGTATTTATGGCTCTTGTTCTCAAAACTTAGTTGCATAACATGGGATGTTATTGATTTGGCCAATACTCTCATGCTTTAGAATTTGTTGTTCTTTAGATGGTTTGAGCCTGAGATAATATTTGCATGTTAGGGTTCTTCAAATTAGGGTTAAATAACATTCTTTGTTATTATTTTAGCGATACTCTCCATGCTTTAGGATGCGGTGCTCGGGTGAGAGATGCAACATTTGTTCTTAGATGGTCTTTCACGAGCCTACGAAATGATAATTTAATGTTAGGGTTTTAAACTAAAAGGGGCCCATAGCGCATGCTACCTGTTTTGAAGCTCAAATAGGAGATGTTTTTCATGGGTGAGGTTTCTTAGTTAAATATAGATCCGATTATGCCATGGCCTTATGTTGCATGTCATACTTGAGGATAAAACCGAGGACACTTGTTTGCCCTAACTTGCCAAAGTTAGTGACCTAATTCTTCAAAGTTAACTTTTTCACACTTCTTTCAGTTTTACAATCTTGAGTTTTCAAACCATTCCCACTTGTTTTTGAAACCCAAATCCAAGAGTCAAATAGAAAGCCTTACCTTCATGCACTGATGCAAGCCATTTTAGGATGAAAACCCATCCCGTGTTCGACCCTAGACCACTATCTTTGCAGTAAGCTTGACTACGACGTAGTAAGAGAAACACAGGTGTATATAAATTTTGTTGATTTTAGCTACATTTCTTGTAGCCATAGCGAATCAAATGGCGCCGTTTCTTGGATGGTGCCAAACTACAAATGGTAAGTTGAGGAGTACTTGTGATCAACATCCCAAGTGAAGGTAACCTTTTTATCTCTTTTTGCAACTCAGTTGTAAGGCGCACATTTGCTTCACTTTGCGATAAGCTACGCCTTTGTTTACCGATTCAGTTTTCATTCGATCGATTTATTATTTTAGTTAATTTTAATCTTTTTGCGGAGTTGTTTATTTGCTCTTTATTTGTCTCTTTAATTGTGTAGCTGCTTGTGTATGCAACGGTGGGATAGAACACTTAAGGTAGATTGAATAGGATGGGTACTGGCTGGCCGACTAGTGAGTTGGTGTACCAAGGCGATGCCATGGATCCCGTACGAGGGAATAACGAGACTGACCGGGAACCCCGTGAATCAATGCCTGAGACCATGAGGGATCACATCCACCCTCCACAAGTTAGTGCCCCATCTGTGTCATCCCTCTGCTTGAAGATGCTTGAGTGAGGCCATATTTATTACCTCTACTCCCACATATCATGGTATGGAAAATGAAAATCCATCTTTTACAGCTCCTTATTAGGGATTTTGAGGAGGTTTGTACTACCTTCAGTATGATGGACATGGATTTCTTTGAAGCTAAAGGCATTTCCATTGAAGCTCTAAAGGACAAGGCAAGATATGGCTCAACTCATTGAGGCTGAACCATAAAGAAATTGGGGGTGAGACTGCCCAGGCTGAATTCTTGAAAAAGTTCTTCGGTGCTGTGAATAATAATTTGAAAAGGCAAATTTATACCTTTACATTTCGGGATGGTGAGAGATTTTACGGTGTTGGGAGAGATTTATGGAAACCATCGGTGCATGTCCACCATGGGTTTGACACATGGATGTTAGTGAACCACTTTTTATGGTGGTATGTCTGCCGTGAAGCGATTCTTTGGAAACTATGTGTGGGGTAACTTTTGAGTAAACATCACGATGGAAGCTTTGGATTTTGAACTATGTATTTGAAACCTCCAAAGCACAAGGATGAACCTAGTCTAAGGAGTTGAAAGGCAGGGCCATTGAATCACCAAGGAGGAGACAAGTATAATTTTACGAAGACATAGGGATAAATGAAAAAAAATTGAGTCGAGTTCTTCAGATTGGATGATTTGGAAATGAAAAATCGGCATGGAAATACGAGACCGGTTAATGAGTTATCTTCATCCCAATTTTCTTGCTTCAATTTTCAATCAAATAATTACCACTGAGAACCTTGCCAAGACCATGCCCATGCCATAAGTCAAATCAAACCACTATAGATGCTTCATATGGTGACACTAATAACCACTAATTGGAGAAATTGTCCAAATTTGTCACTTAAATCAAACCCCTTATACGCCCCTTTAAGAGCACAACAGCATTCTGATTTCACTTCAATACAACAACAGATGCCTCCACTATCTTCCCCTGTTGAACAGGCAATTCTGAATTTAAGTAAGGTAGTGGGCATATTTGTAGAAGAACAGAAGGTGCTGAATGTCCACACTAGTCAGAAAATTGAAGCAGTAGAGATTCCTCCTTGAGAAATTGGACAAAATGCATGGTGAGATTTCAAAATTATCCTAATCGGCCGATTACGAGTTGAGAAAAGAGCTTCTTTCGGGGACAACAATATCGGAAAGTGAGTGAATGAAAGCGGGAATGACCGGATTTAAAGCTGGCGATGAAGTTAAGGCGGTTGTGACTTCTGAAGTGGAAAGGAATTAAAGCCAATAGTAGTAGAGACCCGGTCAAGTCAAACTCCATTAGTGGGTGACCCACATCGGAAAACGAGTTAGTGGAAGGGGAAGAGATAAATGTTAGAATGCCCACATAGTTTTAGCGAGTTCTTCGAAGAAAAGCGATCTGTTCACCCAAACGAAATGTTGGAAGTATTGCGGCAAGTGAAAGTTAATATTCCTCTCCTCGATATGATTAAACAGGTTCCTACTTACGCAAAATTCTTAAAGTTTATGCACGAGTAAAAAAGTCTCAATGTAAATAAAGGCCTTTTAACTGAGCAAGTTAGTGCCATTATGGGAGCGAAGACTCCGGTGAAGTATAAAGATCCGGGATGTCCTACGATCTGGGGTGAATATTGGAGGCATCGTGGAGAAAGCAGCACATTAGACACGGAGACTAGTATTGAATCATTTGCCATATTCTATGTACAAACAGTGGGTTTGGGTGAGAGCTGAAACCCACTTCCATCACACTTTAAACTCATTGTGAGGTCTATTAAAATACCAAGGAATATAGTGAGGATGTTCTTATACAAGTGAATGATTTTACTATCAGATGAATTTTGTTGTACTTGATGCGAGAACCGATTGCAATAGGACTAATCGGTGCCCATCATATTAGGAGACCATTTGGCTACTTCAAAATGCAATCATCAATTCTTGGGAATGAGTCGTCTGACTCACATTTGGAAGTATGACCTTGGAACTCAATATATTTCATATGGGTAAAGGCATATGCACTTTCGAGGAGGAGATGACTTTGAAGAGTGCGTATTTTAGATACCATTACGGAAGAGCAGATACAACCAACAGCAAGTGCGAAGATATATTAAGCTTGAGTTATCCGATTCTTGTGTGAAGCGACATAATTTCGAAATGAGCTTAGTACGAAGTCTTTGGAGAAGAAGAATAGAAAATACACTCTATTGGTAGTAATGGGCAGGAACCTCAACGCTAGAACTCAAACCCCTCGATTTAAAGTATGCATTTTGGAAGTAAATGAGCGATTGCCAGAGTTGTGATTTCTTCACTTGCTAACCACTTGCCTGAAGCATATCTCTGCACCTTCTCAAAAGAATAAGCAACATTTGGGATGGAAAATTTCTGATGAAGGCATAAACCGGAATATTTGCACTCATCATATCTATTTAGAAGATGAGATTTAAAGGCTGATAGCGGCCCCAGCGAGGAGGTTGAATCCTATCTGGGGAAGTAGTTCGTATAAGGAGTCTTGAAATTGCTCATTTGTATCATTTATCCGTTTACGATAGCACATGGGTTAGTCGGCTTCAGTGGTGCCTAAGAAGCCGGGAGTAACAAGCGTGAAAAGCGAGAAGGGTGAAGAATTGTCTACCGACTTACAACCCGAGTTGGAAGTGTGTATAGATTATAGAAGGCTGATGAGGTGACACGAAAGACCACTTTCCATTGTCGTTCATGTCCGATCGACTCCTGAAGAGAGTTTCGGGGTTCCCTTCTGTGCTTTGGATGGAGTATTCGAGTACTTCGGATAAATTGCCCCGAAGACCCGGGGAAAAGACTACTTTTACTTGTCCATTTAGCACGTATGCTTATAGGAGGATGCCTTTTGGGCTTTGTACTTGACCCTTTTGTGATGTATGCTCGGTATGTTCGTTGACATGGTAGGCGTATAATGGAGTATACATGGATGATATCACGGTATATGGGGGGTGATTTTGAAGAATGTAGCCAGTTTGGAAGCCATCTTGCGAGAGGTGCATAGAAAGAAGAATTTGGTGTAAGCTGGAATGCCATTTATGGTAAACCAAGGAGAATTGTATTAGGGCACATTATTTCTAGCGGGAATTAAAGTTGATAAAGCGAATCGACATTATTTCCAAATTGCCGCCCCTGACAAATGTGAGAACAATTAGACAATTCCTTGGTCATGCGGAAACTTCTACCGGCCCGGTTCATTAAAGATTTTCCAAGAATTGCCAAACCCACTGTACAAGCTTCTTGAGAAGGATGCCAAAGTCGTTTGGGAGAAAGATTGCCCAGAGTTTCGAAAAATTAAGAATTTCATTTGACTCTTGCCCGATAGTTAAGGCACCTAATTGCGGTTACCATTTGAGGTGATGTGTGATCGCAGTGATCTTGCTATAGGAAGGTACTCGGCCAAAAAAGGAAGATGGAAGCCTCATGTGGTGTATTGTAAAGCAAAACCCTGAATGAAGCCGCAGGAGAATTATACACTTCTGAGAGAAAGAGTTCTTGCGGTGGTGTATGCCTTAGATAAATTCGAGCATACTTGGTTGGGTGATACTCTTAGTCATTTCTGAATCATTACCTTTGAAATATCTCTTAACCAAACAAAATGCAAAGCAAGACTCATCCCGTTAGGTTACGCTACCCGGAGTTGACTTGCAAATAAGAGATAAGAAAGGGGTGGAAAATGTGGTGGCAGATCATCTGTCAAGGTTAACTATAGCCCACGATACTCACAGTCCACCTATTAATGATGAATTTCTGAAGAATCCCTAATGCGAGTTGGAAAGCTCCACTGTATGCTCACATTGCCAATTTCCTGCGCTCTGAGGAGAAATCGGTGAGTGGAAAGGACATGATAGGAAATATTTCTTTGCTGAAATCATTCCTATTATTGGGAAGGTGCCTATTTAAATCTTGTGCGAGTCAAATCATCGGAAATGTACTGAGGGAGGAGCAGACGAATTTTAAACCATTGCCATGAGAGTGCTTGTGGTGGTCATTTTGCTTCCCAGACGGCAATGAGGGTGCTGGTGGTCGGGTTTCTGGCCTTCCCTATTCAAGGAAGCACACCAAATGTGCCGTGTATGTGACAAATGCCAAAGGCTTGGGAAGCTGTCTCCCCATCATATGATGCCTTTGAACCCAATTTTAGTTGTTGAATTATTCGATGTGTGGGGCATCGATTTTATGGGACCTTTTCCCTCGTCATATGGTAATATGTACATTTTGGTGGGAGTAGACTATGTCTCCAAATGGGTTGAAGCAATTCCCTGCAAAACCAATGACAGTAGAGTGGTAATTAAATTTTTGAAAGCCAATATCTTTTCCAGGTTTGGGGTTCCGAAAACCATTATTAATGATGGAGGTTCTCATTTCTGTAATAAACCATTTGAAAACCTCATGGCTAAATATGGTGTGAAACACAAGTGGCCACCCCTTACCATCCTCAAACAGAGTGAACCAGTAGAACTTTGCCAGGGGAGATCAAGACCATTCTAATGAAGGTGGTAAGCACTACTTGAGAGAGAAAGGTGGTCTATCAAGCACTTGATTCGCTATGGGCTTACGAGCGACTTTCCAAGACAATCCACAGGAATGTCCCCTTATCGGTGGTCTATGGTAAAGGCGTGTCACCTTGAGAGTGGAGATCGAGAGTAAAGCATGGTGAAGCGATTAGAAAATTTGAATTTGGATTTAAGTAAAGTCAGTCAAGAGGGTTCCTTGATCTCAATGAATTGGAAGAAATACGAATGATGCCTTTTTGGTCGAAGATTGCAAAGGAAAATCGAAAGATGGCATGATCGAATGATAACGGAAGGATTTTAAAAAGAGAGACCAAGTTCTTTTATATGACTCCAAACTCCATCTATTTCCGGGCAAGCTCAAGTCACGATGGACAGGTCCATTCATAGTCAACGAGGCATATCGCGGTTGATCGTTAATCAATCCAGATGATAACAGGTGTTTCGTCGATGGACCAGAGAGAGTGAAACCTTATGTGGTGCGCGGGCCCGGCGATGAAGAAATTCTCTGCTTTGGATCACTCCACTGAAACCTTACAATCCTCACCATACTTGGGAGCTGGTTAAAATAATTGGCCACATATCATGTTTTTGAGCCTGTACTTTGTGTAAATGTTTTCTTTTCCATTTGGACAATTGAATTGCTCATGGACAATTGAATTGCTAGTAGACCCGATTGGTGCTATAAGCTGGATGATTGAATCATCATGTTTTCACTTCTATGCTAGAACAAATTCCATGCTTGAATTAAATTTTTGGTCAGTCACAGTCCAGCATGCTCAACTTGGAAATTTTCCCCTTTTATGCTAATTCACACACTGCACTCCAGATTATTTCGATAGGCTGTGAATTTGCATACCTCCTTTCACTTTGCAAAGCCGGCCTTAGGTATGTTGGCTACCTAGGATAGTTTTGAGTTACCTACATTTGAAGACCAATGTTGTCTTCCAAAAAGGAAAAGAAAAGAAAAAGCAGAAAGAAAAATAAAAAGAAAAGAAGAAAATGAAAAATAAGTCGTGAAATCTTGCTTTGAAACGAGCACGGTCCGAGGGGTGTATCAGTGACCTTTGGGGAAACCCGATGCCCTAAGCCTTAATTAGGTGTTTGAGAGTCATCGATTTTGTGTTCGTTACATGGGTGGATAGGTGAAGTTTAATGACTTGTGGGTGCTTAATTTTCGAAGTCATTCGGAGTCCGGGATGAAGCCTTTGGAGTTAGTGGTCAAGTGATCCTTTGGCTTGATGCCCTAAACCTTTAGTGGTTGGGAGTCATTGGTGGACCCCCGTTACACGGACTTTGATGAAGTCGAATTTTAAGCATTGCATCCTACAATGATTGAAAAAGAAGAAAAGTGTAACTAGCCTATCTAGGTTGTTTCATGACTTAGAGGCCATGTCAGTGCTAGGTTGGGGGGAGGGAACAAATTTTACACTTTATTGACTTAGTCTGGATTCCAAAAAGACCAATTAGACTTAGGTGGAAATCCAAGTTGAGAATCATGGAACCAACATTGACATAGAATTGTTCTCGTATGGATTTGGTTCTTTCATATCTGTTTTAAAATTTTGATGTCAAATGTTCAGTTTAAAGTATTGTGTATAAGTACATCAACCTTTTTGAATCATAACCTTTTTGCAAATCACCACATGCATCTCCTTTTTCTTTATTTTGCATTGCTAAGGGACTAGCGTTTTGGTTGGGGGTGTGATTAATGTGAAAAGTGCGATTTTGAACCACATATTAGATAGGTTTTGAGTGCTTTTGTACATTAATCATGTCATTATACCAGTGAAGTGTTCTAGTCTTCTTAGTAACACTTATGCCATTTAGAGAATTTTTAGGTACATTTCACGAGGCTTTGCGCACTTTTGATTTCAATGCTTCGAGATAAATGGCGAATCATGAAGTTTGAACTCAAGTCTCAGAAGCCGTGATCAATGAGAATCAATGAGAAAACCCGAGGCAAATGAAGAAAATGATGCGATTGAAAACTGAGAGCAATGCAGTGAAGGATCAACAAAGCTGGAATTTTCGCTAAGGTTGCGAAAATTTTCACGCTAGGATTGCGAAAATTTCGCAACCTTAGCGAAAATTTCGCAACCTTAAGCAACACAATTCGCTAGACCCATCCCGATTTAGCTAACTGCTTGTTCCTTGGCAGAAAAAACCTGATTCGCTACTCACAGAATTTCGCTAGCTTAAGCGAAATTTCGCTAATAAGCGAAATTTTTCTATCCTTAAGCGAATTTCATGTTTTAAATTTAATTTTCATTGTTGATTTGCTTCAATTAATGAAATTCATGACACCTAAATTTTATTTATAAATCAATGGCACCTTAATTATTGCTGGTAGCCTCTGACTGGTTACTTGGAGAATTGTCAAATAACGAAACGTTCATGGGTTTTGGTATTTTCATACCTTGAGGAGGCCTATATAAGCCCCTCTTGTTTTGTAAGAAGGTGTGAAGAGTTGGAGGAACAATTTGGGAGAAGATATTTTTGTAAGTTTTTATTTTTGTAAATAAAGTCTTTTATTTTAGGTTTTGCTTTTATTTCTTTTCTCTCTTCTCTCTCTTCTTTCTCTCCTTTCCCGGTGCTAAACACACCTCTTGAGGATGCTTCGAGATCTTGCATTCAAAATGCTCCTTTCTTTGAAGAGAGGAAGGAAGAATTTGGCTTGGTGGTGGGGCATATGCATGTTGTCCTCTTGTATTTAAAGCTACGGGTAGTGTATTTATGGCTCTTATTCTCAAAACTTAGTTGCATAACATGGGATGTTATTGATTGGCCAATACTCTCCATGCTTTAGGACTGTTGTTCTTTAGATGGTTTTTCTGAGCCTCACGAGATAATATTTACATGTTAGGGTTCTTCAAATTAGGGTTAATAACATTTACTTGTTATTATTTTGGCAATACTCTCCATGCTTTAGGATCGCGTGCTCGGAGTGAGAGATGCTTCATTGTTGCTAGATGGTCTTCTGAGCCTCTAAAATGATAATTTAATGTTAGGGTTTTTAAAGCCCAAAGGGGCCATAGCGCATGCTACTGTTTGACTCAAATAGGAGATGTTTCATGGGTGAGGTTTTGCTAGTTAAATATAGATCCGGTTATGCCATAGGACTATATGTTGCATGTCATAACGAGGATAAAACCCGAGGACACTTGTTTGCCTTACTAACTTGCCAGATTAGTGACCTAATTCTTCAAAGATTGCTTTTTCACACTTTAACTTTCGAGTTCTTACAATCTTCGGTTCAATTTACTTTGTTTTGAAACCCCGAATCAGAGTCGAATAGAAAGCCTTGCAACTAATGCCTTTGATGCAAACCATTTTTAGGATGAAAGCCCATCCCAGTGTTCGATACTAGACCACTATCTGCATTAGCTTGACTACGGCGAGTGAGTAGGGAACAGGTGTATATAAATTTTGTTGATTTTAGGCTGTTTCTTTTGTGGCCGCGAATCGTATGTGACGAGAAATTCTACCAATCTTTGGGAGAGATTCATGGAGACAATCGGTGCTTGTCCATGTGATGCACAGTTAATTTTTGGATGTTAGTGAATCATTTCTATAATGGTATGTCCCCTGCCATGAAGCAACTGCTAGAAACCATGTGTGGAGGTGACTTTTTAAGCAAAAATCCAGATGAGGCCATGGACTTCTTGAATTATGTGGCTGAAACTTCCAAAGCTTGGGATGAACCGAATCCAAGGGAAGTTGAAAGAATGAAGCCTTCGACACACCAAAGGGGAGGAATTTTTACACTTTCGGAGGACATGGAAATGAAAGAAAAAATCTCAACCCTAGCTAGGAAGGTGGAGGAGCTAGAAGGAAAGAGGCTCCATGAAGTGCGGGCGTGGCGAAAATGCGCCTGAGCCCGACCCATTCATCAATTGTCAACCTTTGTCCATCCGGAGAACATCATCAAAATTGCCCCATCGTGAAGGATTTGATGTCGAGCATGTGTCGTGGGCTGATACAAGCCACAACATAATGCCACTATCTGATGTCACATTAGAAATTCAAATTGGAAGAATCACCCCGATCTCTCACGGAAACCTAATCCCCGCTATGCCTTTGGTGCCAAACAACAGTTTGGTTCCTCATCTCAACCACAGTCGTCATCATCCTCTTCACCTGTTGAACAAGCTATACTGAATTTGAGCAAGGTGGTGGGTAATTTTGTGGAAGAGCAAAAGGTCGATATACGATTGGCGCAGAGAATCGATCTTGTAAATTACCTTTGAGCAAAAAGAATAGATGGAAGCAGAGAAATCTTAATCAGAAAATTGACAACCTGCGTTCAATCACAAAGATCAACAAATTCTTTATGGAAATACGGGAGGGAGAAGGTTCCCTTCCCAAAACATTGCCAAATCGAAAGGGTCCGTAGAATTCCGGCCCGGTCGGGGATGGATGAAGTGAAAGCCATAATCACTCTGAGGAATGGAAGAGAAATAGAGCAACCAGTGCTCATGACTGCTGAAGAAACATACAAAGGAAAGGAAGTTGAGTATGAGAGGGTAATCATCAGTGAAGACCTAGTGAAAAAAACCATGCCCCCTCCATTTCCCCCAATGATGAGAGCGAAAAAATCGAGCCAAGTGAAATTTAAGGAGGTGCTTGGTAGACCAAAGTCATCTATTTTTCCAGTCCATTTTTTTGATTGATTTTTATATAAAAGATTGATTTATATGGGAGATATGGAATACTTCACCCAAGCTAGCTGTACGTGAAGAATTCAAAGCGACAATTGTAGTAAAAGGAGCCGAGAATATGGTGAGAGCAGTCTTGTCCCAATTGGCTGAAGGAAGTTGCGGGAGAGGAGCAAAGGATTAAAAGATTTGATGTTGTGAAGCTTTTTCGTGATCAAAAATACAGATTAAAGGTTGCAACTACAAAGCTCAGTCACAAATGGCGTAATCAAAGAAGACAAAGCGAGTGGCGTGAAAGGAACTCAAAGTCGAGCAACCGGGGAATTGATGAAGAAAGAAGACATGATGTCGCGACATCATTCGAGAATCATGGCAAATTAAACGATCTGAGTGGATAATGAAATTAGCGACACCAAAATCAGCGCCCGAGAGAAGATAAATAGTGGTAGACATTTATGTCGCGACATGCGGATGCAATCGCGACATCGACCTTTGAATCGAGAAGGTACATTTGCGACACGGGTTCTAAGGAAACTAGGTCGCGACATCATCAGCTAAAGAGAGAAGGTCGCGACATCATTTAAATGGTCGCGACATCAATTGCACTGAAAAGAAGGTCGCGACAAGATCAAGCTGTCGCGACATCAGCTACCCACGAAAGGAGATTCGTGACATCATTCGTGATCCTTGTGTGATAGAAGAAAGAAGATCGCGACAGCCCACGGTTGTCGCGACATCCATGCAAAGACTTGAGGTCGCGACATCATTAAGCGATCCAGCGACAAGCGGGGACGCAAAAGGAGGAATGAGGAATTCGCGACATCATATAGAGGACATCACACAGAGGTCGCGACATCAACTGTATAGACTAGAAGGTCGCGACAACATTAAGATGTCGCGACATCAAATGCATAGAGATAAGGTCGCGACGTCAGTAAGCTGTCGCGACATCAGTTCCACCAAAGACATGTCGCGACCAAACAAAGGCTTCTGCAACAAAGGCGCAAAACAAAAGAAGGGTGAAACGACCCAAGATCAAGGCATCGCGACAATATCAACATCTTGGGCAGTTCTTTACTGAGTCCACAAAGAGGTGCATCGAAATTAAGGCTGACTTGAACCCTATAAATACATAGTGCTCACGAGAGCGGCTCTTGCAACGAAAGAGATGCAGGTTGTTGAGAGGCTCCACAGCATTTAATTTTCTTTTCTTTTCTTTTAATTTCTTTAGATTAGTTTGTATTTTCGTTTTTAATTTGGATTTGAACGTTAGCTGTAAAGGTTATAGCTTAATGCAGATTTATATTTCTTCAAATTACTGTCTGGTTGTTTGAATTCCAGACAAATTTTGGATTTCGAACTACCAGTTTCCAATTTACAGTGGTTTTCTTGATCAGCAAGCCAATGTATGGTGTAATCAGTGATTTAGAAACCCAGCTCCCATTAGAAATGTTATTAATCGAGAAATTATCTTTCTCTTGAGAATTTTTATTCATTATTCTTTGAACTTCGGTGTATAAATCTGATTAGTGCCCAAAAATGTGCTATTTTGAACCCTATATTAGATAAGGTTTTGAGTGCTTTTTTGCTTTCTTCTAATCATGTCATTTATCTCAATTAAGTGTTCAAGTCTTCTTAGTTTCCTCACTTATCTTAGTTTAGAGGTTATTTTTGGTTGTTTGCGAGGTTTTGGCGTGCTTGGGAGTTCGATATCGAGACATATGATGAATCATTAGATTAGACCCAATTGTCAACCATCAATCATACCAAAATCAAGAGAGAAAGAAGGCAAAGTGAAGAAAATCGATGCGATAGGGAGGCGGGGAGGCAATGCGAGTGAAGATCGACAGATTTAGAATTTTAGCTAAGATTGAAAATTATTGGGATTATGAAAAGAATTCGCAATCATAGCGAAAATTTGCCAATCCTAACAGTAGTAATTTTGCTAGACTCTAGGATTTTAAGCTAAGCACTATTCCTATGAAATTTTGCATTTTCGCTACTCACGTAAATTTCGCTAGCTAGCGAAATTTCGTATGCGAAATTGCCAATGCCTAAGCGAAATTCTTGTTTTTGCTTTATCTCTTGGTGATTTATTAGCTAGCGGGAAATTTTATTCAGCGAAATTGATATGCCTTAGCGAAATTCACTGCCTTGTCATACTTTTGTAATTAATGCAAACCGACTTCAATTTTGGTGTATTACTCTCTCATCCCTTAAATTAGCCAAAATGTTAGGTTTTATTGTAGTTTCACATAAATGGGTGGCCTATATAAACCCCCATAGTTTTTGTAAAGAAAAAGAAAAAATTGGAGAGAAATCTTTTGGCACATTTTTGCTTTTATGTAAATATCTCGCAACTTTAGTTAGGGTTTAGTTTTTCTCTCTTCTCTCTCATATCACTTGGCTGTAGGCGCAACACCTCCTTGAGGATGACAACTCAAGAGATGTAAGCTAAGCCTCTTTTCTTTGAAGAGGAAGGAAGCTAGCAGTGGTGGGGCATATACGAGGTTGTCCTCTTGTGTTAAAAGTTACGAATGCGTGTTTATTATTACTATCTTCTCAAAATATGGTTGAATAGCATTGAATGTTATTGATCGGCCAATACTTACCATGCTTTAGGATCACAGTGCATACTTATTGCTAGATATCTTGTAGTTCATTAGATGGTCTTTGAGCCATTGAAATGATATTTAATGTTAGGGTTTCAAAGCGTAAAGAGACGTAGATGCATGTTATACGTGTTAACTCAAATAGGAGTTGATTTTAAGGTGAGGTTTGCTAGTTAAACATAGATCGGTTGTGAAAGCTTGGACTATAGGTTGCTTGTCATAGCGAGGATAAAACCGAGGACCTTGTTTGCCCCTAAGTTACCAAGTTAGTGACCTAAATCTTCAAAGTTAACTTTTCACACTTCATTTTCAGTTTTTTACGAGTTAATCGGTTTTCAAACTCATACGCAGCATTTTTTGAAACAAATCAAAAGTCCAAATAAGCCTTGCAACTACTTACTTGTACAAATCATTCTTAGGATGAAAACCCACATCCCGTGTTGACCTAGACCACTATGCTGCGGTAGCTTGACTACGACGTGTAGGAGGAAACTTAGGTATATAAATTTTGTTGATTTTATTTCGACCCTCTTGTGGCACGAATCAAAATCGACTTGCTGGTTTTGCGTATTTCCTGGAATTGATCCCAATGTCGGTCTCTATACCTGCGGGGAGTTGTTCCAAGCTCTGATTTCCGGGAGGCCCTACGGTGACATAGAGAGGCATTCACGAGTGATAGACAATTTGGAGGGTATGAGAACTGATATTGATGATCCTAATGTTCTCTGTGTAATTAATCGATACATCCTCTTCTCACTTGAGCAGAATGAGTTGAGTGAGTTATCAATTTAAAAGCATGAAGAGAGTTAAGCCTCAATTCGAATCGTGAATTCAATCCGTGTTAGCAACGATCTAATCAAGGAAAAGAATGAGTTGTTGTTAATTTTGAGGAAGAGGAGACATTATAATTAAACCCGTACGTGACCATACAAAGGGCTGGTTTAAACTTTTTTTTTTTTTTTTTTTTTTTTTTTTTTTTTTTTTTTTTTTTGATCCATGTTATGGGTATGAAGTATATATTGAGAAAGAAAAATACCCCGAGAACAAGGCTACCGGATTAAAAGTAGTTATCACAGCCACTTGTATTCGAGAGAAGCCGGTGAAGGTGAGATGATGAGCGGTGTGGTTTGGGAGAGATCGGTACTATCTATTCCTTGGACTAGTTTTAAAATCTGTAGTTCAGAAAGCAAAAATTACAGTAAAGGCTGTAGGAATTGATTCTTCATAATAGCTTTATTTCAATATTCTCTTTATAGATAAGCTGTTCAATATAAAATTTGTCATTCATTATTCGGTAGTCATTCATTTGTTATTCATTCATATTATTTTGGTTTCATTATTTCAAGGCTTTCTTACGGTGATTCAAATTGTCATTATAGTCTAAATAGTATAGAGCTTGAGTAGTTGGGAGTAGTTGATTGAAATAATTCTTGAGATCTCTGTGGGATCGATATACGGACTTAAATCAATTTACTACTTGTTGGAGCACATTGCACTTGCGGCATGATGGATCAAAGACAGGCAAAACACAATGATTTACTCTTAATAAAATGCTCTTAATGAATACAATGATTCACGAGAACACAAAGTACAAGTTGTTGGCATTATTCTTTGGGGATTAGACAATAGTCATTTAGTATCTTGTCATAAATTTGTATATGTCTTTAGTCGACCAAACGGTGCTAAGGCAAGTGAAGGTGAACGTCAACGCTCCGACATGAGATTAGCGGGTCCCAACATGCTAAGTTCTTAAGGACCTAGCACGGTCGAAAAGGGTTAGGCATTAAAAGGGAAGCCTTCCTAACCCGAGCAAGTCAATGCCATAATCGAGCAAGACCACTAGTCAAATACAGAGATCTAGGATCCCTGATTTCGATCCTGACATTGGAGAGATTGCATAGACAAGCCTTGCTAGACTTAGGGACGGTCTTAAACCCCTCTTTGCCATACTCGGTGTATAGCGGTTAGGTTTAGGGGAGCTTAAGCCTACCAATATCACGTTGTCATTAGTTGATAGATCAGTAAAGATTCCTAAGGGAATAGTTGAGGATGTGTTAGTAAGGTAAGACAAATTCTCTTTACCCGATGAGCTTTGCTTAGTGCTTGATCATAGAGCCAATTGCAAGTGGGCCAATCATGTGCGATCATCACGGGAAGACCATTTTGGCGCCAATGCAATCATCAATTGCCGGAAATGGAGTAATGCATCACATTTGTGACATGACGTGGGCTATTATATTTCACTTGAGTCCACGAGCATAAACCGGTGGAAGGTGATAAGGAAGGAGCGATGAAGTCACGCTCAATTGAGTGAATCTGAGGAAGCCAAAGTCCATAAATTTGCAAAAAATTGGCTAACCAAGATGAATAAGTTGGTTAAGGTGTCATCAGTCACCCTGAAAGCCATTGATCGGCCGGAATTCACGTGAGGAGCAAATCAACAACCATAGGCGAGCATGAAGGGTACGCGGCACAAGCCCTTTACTTAGGGTTAAGGAGCTCCTCCTCCTTGACCCCCCGTGAATGAAGTTGGTAAAATTGAGCTGGTTTGATTTCAAATGAAACCAAATTGCAGCTCAAGTTTTTGTTTTTCCTTTTAATTGGTCAATTTTGATAGTTACTATTTTTAGTAACTTTCCTCTTTAGTAATTTTGTCTTCATTTTATTTTATTTAATTAGTAGATATATGTTAAAATAATAATTTTTGAATTTGTTTTTTATTTTTGATAAAAATTATTTTTGTTGGTGAAGGAGTCAGATTTCGCTAGCATAGCGAAATTGGCCCGAGCTTTTCGGCGACTTAGCGGCCTTATAAAAAGAAAGGGGGAGGGTGGTTGGGGAGGAAACCATTCATCTTCATTCCATTCCCACCCCCTTGAGCCACCGTAGCCGTGATCCCCAGTCCCTGAGCCACTTGTGCCGCCATCTCTCACTGATCCACTTTCTGCTCCGGCTGCGCCGCCTGGCCGGACCGGGTGGCACGGCCCCGCCTCCACTCCCTAGCCGCGGCGGTGCACAGGCCACTGAGGTCCCTAGCCACCGGCCACTGCGGCCCCCTGATCTTGCGTGCCCCCAGGCCGAGCCTCTGCCGTCTGCCCCTTGCAATCCGTGCCACGCTTGTTTGCCTTGCCGTGTGCGTTCGAATCCACCTACCATCCGCAGCCAGGTCCATAGCGGGTGGCCCGGTCGTGCCTTACTTTAGTTCGGCCGTGAGCCTGGTCGATCTGAGAGTGCGCTGCCTTTCTTGCCCGGCCCCAGTGAGCACGGCCTTGCCACGTATCGCTCTCACATTCTGGAGTTATGGTACGTACCGAGGGTGGAGTTCAGCCTCGGGCCCGAGTCAGTTACTCCAAAGCGGGAGGAGCGGGCCCGGCCTCGGCCCTGATCCGGTCACGAGGAGCCTCGAGGGGTTCGGGAGATATCAGACGGATGGGGACCCTGGGCCCTTTCCCGATGCCTCGAGGAGACTATCCGGCGAGGCCCTCGAGCGGGCCGGACATCGGGCTGGGGAGTCCTCATCATCTAGATTTTCCGGCCATCCCTTCTGGCCCGTGGAGGAGGAGTCCATTCCCCTTTTTATCATCGGCGGCCCGAGGATCGGGCGACCATTATTTGTTGGGACCCGATTCGAGGCGTGGGCTCAGCGCCGGGGGACTTTCACGGAGTGGTTTCACGGCGTGCCGGCACTTACCAGCCGACCCCGGTTCGGGAAATCCATGCTCTTGATTCACGCATTACTCCCTCACGCCGTTCATGACACGAGCAGTTCTCTTATCCGGGTGATCGCAGTTCTACCACTCACGACTTCGGGGAGCGCCCAGAATCATTTGGGCTCAGATTTACTATTGATGATGGACGGGGGTACTCCGAGGGCGGCCAGACATTTCAGTTTGCATTGGCCACAACGGCGAGAGGAGGCCAGATGCAGGAGGGTATCGAGATTGGCGCCGCGGAGCCACGGCCCGGGAGATGGTCCGCTGTCTCGCTAGAGATACCACGGCAGGACCAGTACTTTTCCGGAGGCAGCTCCCGCCTCAGATGCTTCTCGTGGATCACCTGCTCCGGACCAGCCTGTTCCCGTTACAGCACTACGTCCAGCGCAGGGGAGCCATACTCGAGGCCCTGTACCGGATCTCAGAGGGATTCTGGTTCAGTCCCTCCGAGTTGGTCATGACAGCCCGACTGCACTTCGAAAGATAAGGTCCACATGAGGAATTTGGCTCGGCGAGTCTACCATTGTTGATCTTGCGACCTTCTTGAGCGGATCCACGGGCATTGGGATTCAGGAGCCACGTATTGAGAGGAGGATCGGATGCCCTCGAGGTCTGTCTATGGAGGCGAGCCATGGTGATCTTGATTTCTTTCTCCTCCCGGCTGACGGGGACCGGGTACCGGATGAGGTGGTAGAGGATCCACACGAGGAGATGATCTGATCTGCGTAGAAGTGGAGAGGCCAGGTGCGGAATTATCTCCCTCTATCTCCTCCTCCACCTCCTTCTGTCCCAGCCCCTGCTGACACTACTGGCCCTTCATATTCGGTCGCGGCATTCTCGGAGCATGTTCGCTGTCGCCCGGGGGAGCTAGGGTGTTATGGATGTTGTACGTGCATTGGCTGCATAGGCATCGATGGACTAGAGATTGGCCCGAACCGAGACCACTTTAGAGCATTGTCATACCATGCTCCTTCAGATGTAGTGCCTCAGGTCTCGCCCGATCCACGCACATCGTGATGAGCCCACGGAGCACTCGCCGAGCGTGTTGGCGGCGGCGGCAACGCTTCGGATCACCGAATCATGTGAGATTAAGGTGGTCACATTCCTATCGCTAACTTTCCTACCCCTATGACATGTTTCTACTTTGGCTGGGAGGAAAAGTTAGAGTTAGGGGTGTCTTCTATTATATTTTTGTACAGTTTTCAACTTTATGTTGCTACTCATTTTAATACGGGATTCATGTATTAGCCAATAGTAGCGTGATATTTGTTATGTTTAGCTTTATTAAGCATGTATTAGCCATTTTGGTTATATCAAAAGCTTTATAGCATTATTTCCAGTTTACTACACTTTTGCAAATCGTTTTTGTGTCTACATTTTGTATTTATACTCTTGCCTTTAGTTGAAAAATTGAAGCTGTATGTTACCTTAATGTTAGAACATTTCCATGCATGATTTAGTTTTTGGTCAATTAAGATTTCAGCAGAGTCAACCTTGAACATTCCCCTTTGTAATTACACCTTGCAGCGAGTTGTGCAATAGGTTCTTGACTATATACCTCTTTCCACTTTGCAAAGCCCGACCTTAAATTTGTTGTGACAGTAATAGGTTTGTATTACCCATGTATGAAGACAGTAAAGTCTTCCAAAAAGGAAAAGAAAAGCAAAAGAAAAAGAAAAGGAAAAGAAAAATAAAGCGTAACGCTTTGCCTTGAAACCCGAACACGGTCAGGGTATATAGAAAGCCTTTTCAAAGCCCCGATGCCCTAAACTGTCGATTTAAGTCATGCGACTTAGTGTTCGCTATACGAATGGATGGGTGAAGTTTAGCATGTTGTAAGTGTAATTAGAGTCATTCGAAGTCGGAATTGAAGCACAGAGTTTGTGGTTAAAGTGATCCTTTTTTTGCTTGATGCCTAAGCCTTAATTGGTTGGGAGTCATCGATTGGACCCCAGTTACGGACTTGGTGAAGTGAGTTTTGCTTTGCACCACATTTGCAATCAAGGAAGGAAATAAAATGTAATGGCCTATTTAAGGTTGGTCAACGAGTTTAAGGCCTTGGCGAGTAGCTAGGTTGGGGGGAGAATAGCTTTGCATTTTATTGAAAACCATGGTTACCTTAGGAACAATTAGATTTTGGTGCAGATTTGATTTGACTTCCTTAGGCAGAATGTTGTCCACAAAACTTGTTCTTATATGGTTTTGTTCTTTCATGGTCGGTTTTATACAGGGTATAAATTATTCATGCTAAAGGTAAAGCTTACCTGTACATACACTTTTTGAACCACATACACTTTTTGTAAAAGCACAACATGCATCCCATTATTTTTAGCATTGCTAAGGGACTAGTAACGTGTCGGTTGGAGGGTGTGATTAGTGCCCAAAAAGTGCTATTTTGAGCCCTATTCAAGATAGGTTTTGGTGCTTTTCTTTGCACACTAATCATATGAATTAAGCCAATTGTCCTTATGCATGTCCCTTAGTGTTTTGATTTGTTTTGAAGTTGTTTTGGGCCGGTTTACGAGGTCTTGGGAACTTATTCAATGAAGCTTAGCTATTGTGGTGTTGAATGCGGGAATCCTCGATGATTTCACCAAGTGAGGCGATCAGGAAATGTCAAGGCAACGTGAAGAATTAGAAATGAAGTGATGAATAAGAAGTGCGGGAAGGATGCGGTAGCAAAGCGAGACGGGAAGTAAGCGAGGATTTTGGCTATGATTCGAAAATTTAACAGAGGATTAAATTGCAATCATAGCCGAAAATTTAGCAATCATATAATTCACAATCTAGCGAGGAATTTTGCTATGTGAAAATTCATTTGAGCTATGAGCTAAATCTAGCTAAAGCGAAATTCCTTTGTTCTAGCGAAAATTCTCAATTTAAACATCTTACAAAAAATTTAAACTGAAATTTGTGAGAATTTATTAAAACTAAGAGAAATTCAATGTTCTATGAAATTTTCAATTTAAGCTATCTCTTGTGAATTTTGCTAGGCTAAGCGAGAATTTATTAGCATACTTAAATTTATAGCATATGAAATTTCGCTAGCATAGCAGCTTTCCTAGGCTAAGCGAAATTTAGCTAGCATAGCCTTTAAGCTATGCTAGCGAAATTTCCTACATAGCAAAATCTCAGCCCCTGTGTTTTTGGAATTCTTGATACCAAACGACCACGTTTTGATAAATTACCATCTTGTTCCTATTGTAATTTCATATTTTAGGTAATTTTGTCATTTCACACATGGGATTGGCTATATAAGCCCCCTTAACTTTGTAACCCTAAGCAACTTTTCATTTAATACAGTTTCCCGCAGCTTTTCATTTTAGGGCTTATTGTGCTCTCTTCTCTCTCCTCTTTCCCTCATTTTCTCGGCTGCCAAACACCCCTTTGAGGATGACAACTCAAGGGATGCTTGGCTAAGCCTCATAACTTTGAAGAGGAGGGTTGCTAGCTTGGTTTTGGGGCTGTTGCAGGTTGTCCTCATGTTTTGAATGTTACAGGTACAACATTTATGGTTCCCAACTTTCCAAACTAGGGTTTAATGCCATTTAATGCCTTTCTTTTGGTCAATACTTGTCATACTTTAGGGTTCAGTGCATTCTTAATGGTAGATGCCTTTGATATCGCTAGATGTCATTCACGAGCCATTAAAAAGAGGTTAAATGCTAGGGTTTCCAAGTGAATGGGACTTTGAATGCTTAGTATTTGGTTTGACTCAAATAGGAGTGGTTCTAGGGTTAGGTTTTATAGCTAAACAAAGATCCGGTTTGGCTTTGACTAAATGTCATTTGCCCTAATGCGAAATAACTTGGGGACCTTTGTAATACCCAATGTTATCAAGCTAGTGACCCAAGCCTTCAAGGTTACCATTTCACATTTTCATTTAAGCCATTACAGTTAGCCAGTGAACAAACAACCTCCACTATTTTTAATCAAATCCAAAAATCCAAACAAAAAGCCTCACCATTTTCAAACACTGATGCAAATCATTCGTGGGATGAAAACCCATCCCCGTGTTCGACCCTGGGCCGCTATCTTTGCGGTAGCTTGACTACGGCGTGGGAAGGCTTATAGGAAACAAATATTGTTGATTCCGCTCACTACCGTGGCAGTCAAAAGGTATGTTGTAAAATCCTTACTTTCCTTAAGTTAATGATGCGGTTTAGGTTGGAGCATAAAAAATGGACCATGGTAAGAATTGCTCGAAACAAAATACTAAAATTTTGCATTAATTTGTAATGCAAAAAAAAAAAAAAAAAATTCCCGCCTGGCAAGTTCTCAATTCTTGTATTGAGAGAAACCCTTGAGAATTTCTACAGAAGCCATGGATGTTCATGTTCATTTAATTGTTTTCTCTTTTAAACCTCTCTTCATTTCTTGGGAGAATTACATGAAATTTCACTGAAATTTAAAGCGATTCATTGGGTTCTATAGTCTCGAGTCGGTTAATATTGGTGTTCGTGTCAATGATGTTGGGTATCACCCATGGCCACCCGACCCATCATGACAATACTCTAAAATCCGTGAAGAGTGTCTTCTACGGTTCTACGTGAGAAAAACAAAAACTATTTAGAAAAACAAGTGTATAAAAGTTGTAATTGGTACACCTTGATTTTTATACATTTTTTTAAAGTCTTAAAAAGTTTTAATTAAATACGTTATGACTTTAATTTATAGTCTTTAAAAGTTATAATATAACGCCCCGTTCCGAGAGGGTGTACGGTACGGGTAACCGTAGAGGCACACATGAGCACTAAGTGTCACTATAGTATTTTTGAAAGAAATTGTGAAATCATAAATTTAGTAAACCCAGAATATGATACTAGAAGAAAGGGAAAAGTTGTAATTTCCAAAAATGATATGGAAGTCATAATGTGAGAAGATAGGATGCCAAAAATTGAAATAAAATAAGTTGATTTGCTAAAATTAAAAGGATGAAGGACTTAATGGCAATTAAGGTATAAATGGGATTATAAATGTGATGAGACAAACAAAAGCCAAACTCATTTTTTTTGTCTCACAAAAGCTAGGGCTCACGTTTTGGAGAGGAGAGAAAAGAGCAAGGAGAGGAAGAGGAGGAAGAAGAGGAAGAAGAAGGAGAAGGAGAAGAGAGCCCAAACCAAGGTATGTTTTTTGTCTTGAATTCATGGGTGTTTTGGATTCCTAAGGTTTTTGGGTTTGGAGGGTGTTGCTCCTTTGTTTAGGGTTTTGGATGAGATCACCCAAACCTAGATTTTGTTGAGTTTTGTGGTAAAACCCCAATTGGTGTAAAATAAACATGAAAATCATCATATTTATATGGTTTTATAGAAGAATTGGTGGACCTTTGGTTGATTTCATAAGATTTTCACCTAGGGTTTTGTGGTATGAATTTCCAAATCACACCAATTCAGAAGTGTTGTGAAGTTGTTTTGGAGTTAGATTTCATGTGGTTTTGGTATTATGGAATAGTTGTAAAAAGGAGAATGTTGGGTTTTTAAAGGGAATGCTGTCAAATTTTTTTTAAAAACCCCTGTTTTTGTTTTGGCTATAGATTAAGTTATAATCATCCAAATCAATTGATTCTAACTGGTAAAGAACCATAAGAGATAGGGATACAAATGTATAGAAGGGACCCAGAGAAAATTTTAGCTCTAAGGCTCCCAAATACGGACTGAAAGGTGAGCTCGTGTAGCTCACTGATTATGCTCTGTTTTGGGTATGGTTGTAGTGTTTTGGCCATAAGTGGAGTTTCACTCATCCAAATTGAGTGATTCAAAATTCTGGGTAAAATATACTTCTATGAGAATAAGGTATCTGAAGGACGTGCATGCAAATTGTAACTCCAAAGTGCCCATAAAATTTGTCAAAGTGGAGCTATGTGCAGATTATGTTCTGCCAAATTGAGTCATCTAGATGTAAAATACAATAACTTGAGTTTTGGTGATCCAAATTGGGCGATTCCAATTGGAGAAGAAACCTTATAACCATAGCTTCAAATGAGTAAAGAAACCATTTCCAATTTATGGAGTTAAGATCCCATAAATCAAGGATAACAATGAGTGATTCAGTAGGTTAACCAAATTGGCATCAAAGCATGCTGTAACTTATGTTATGTGGTTGAGGGCCTTAGAAGGAATTTTCTAGAAGATTAGAAAGGGTTGGGAATGTCATTAAGATATATAGAGGACTGATCTGAAGAGTTTCATAATTTTTGAAGACATTTTTTGAATAATTTTGGAGTAATAAAGTCCAGTATTGTTGGAAAAAGGTTTACCAAAATGAGTGGTTTTTGTTAGGGGAGCTTTTTAGTGCTCAAGGAGTAAATTGTTGGTGGCTTTATATGAATGTTGTGTGACCCTAAAGTGACTTGCGTGTGAGTAAGTTAAGTTTGCACGCTATGCGTGGCGATTAATACGTTGTCGTATTCGTTGAGGTGTGTAGGCTAAAAACAAGGCGGAAAGTAGTGGAGTTGTGCTCAAGTTTAGGAAGCAAAAAGGGTGAGTGTTTTAAACCTATTTTCAAATACTAGTGTATTATTATTATAAACTGTTTACTAGTATTTAATGGACTAATTGTAAACCATGTTTAAAAAACAATGAGTTTTAAGCAAACAAAATGGTTTTGATTTAAACCATATGTAAAAGCAAACAAGTAATGGTTTGATGTAATCAACCATACTTTTTATAAACGAGCAAGCAATGGTTTTGAATTGTAAACCATATTTCAAAAGAAATAAGCAAACAATAAAGTCTATTTTGTAAAATAGGCCTAACCAAAAATCCCTAGTCTTAAGCAAGCATACCGGTCAGAGGTATTATGTACGTGCATGGTGGTGTTAGGATATCATACATGCATTTTAGATTTGCTTGGTCGGCAAACTTAGATCATTCATCATGCATTTAAAGGAGACCATGGCACGTACTGGAGTATATAGGGTTGGAGCTTGAGGCTCTTTTGAAAGAATGTTGTTGGTTGCCATATTTGAAATAATGTAAATTGTGTATAGAGGATTTGGGACATGTCCTATATGTAGCTGTTATGCTGCTGAAATTTTATAAAATCATAAGTTTAGAAAAGAAAAAAAAATTTATACGAGATTGGAAGCAAGCAATCGACTTAGCAGCTTCACGGGATTTTCTAGTCGTTAAATTGTAGTGGAGATTTGTTAATTAGTGACACCTACCGATAGTAGAGGGTGGGGGTGTTACAAGGTGGTATCAGAGCAGGATCTTAGGAAACCTATGTTATTAAGCATCGAAGTTTTTGTTATACACAATTTACACTGCTGGCAACCATGCATTTTCGAATTCAAAGTACATACATATCAAGTAATTCAAAGTATTAAGCAGTTGATTTTTATACAACACTATGTCAGCGGAGGACATCGAGGTCGTCTAGGATATTCGGAGGAGGTGTCAGTCACGAAGTACCTAAGAGGGATGAGCACATAGTTGGTTCACTACTACCTCTATGGATCAGCCCCGACGGTCAAGCTCGACCATGCGGGCCACGAGAGGAGCTCAAGTGCGAGTTGTTTACGGAATGGGTTGCGTGAATTGCGCGGATAATGTCATAGCGACGCGTCGGTGGATTGCGACCTCCATCACCACTGGGGGTTGTTGAAGAACACGGGAGGTCGATAGAGAGAAGTCAGGAAGGTGGCGCCAAGCCATATGGCGGCGGTGCGTCCGAAGCGACACTTTGGTTATGGTTGGATAGAGTAAACAAGGTTTATGGAGTTATGGGCTGCACAGATGAGCAGAGAGTCTTGTTTTCCAGTTTTCTAATGGAAGACAGGGCTAAGGATTAGTGGGATGCTGTGGACAGGAGGTATCCTGATGGTATATCATGGGAGCAATTTCAACAAGAGTTCAATGATAGATTCTTTCCTTAGAGTCACAAGGATTCGAAAATTGAGGAGTTCTTCAGATTGGAACAGAAGAACCTATCAGTATCCGAATATGAGAAAAGGTTCTCGGTACTAGTTAGATTGGTTCCATATATTCAAGGCGTGAGCCACGAGAAGTGCAAAAGGTTTTGCGGGATTGCGGCTTGCCGGATCAGTGGATTTGTGCGCGGTTCCTCATAATAGATTTGGGGACTTAGTTGGGGCAGCTACGAGAGTTGAGCAAAGAAATCTTTGTGGCTATGTATCCAAAGTAGGCGGGAAGGAAGGGGAGTGCACGAGGCACTTCCTGACAAAGCTCTGGACGGTCTGACGGATAGAGGAACAAGGAGTAGGAGTTACACGGAGGCGGGGTGCGGTCGAGCTACCTCCTAGTCGGATCGATGAGGCCCCGATTTAACTGCGAGTGGCTACAGTATTCCTCCGTCATCATATGTGTTGGCGACACCATGGGAGTGTAAGAGATATGAATGCAAGGATGTTGTATGGTCAGGAAGGCCATTTCATTAGGGAGTGTCCTCAATTGATTGGTGCAGAGACATCAGTAGCCAACCTAGCTACCCCTGCACTAGAGATGAGTGCTCAGAGGTCTTTAGGGAGAGGTTTCCTGACGAGAGGGACGATGCGGTCGTGGGTAGGCGGCGAGTGGTGGGGCGGAGGTAGTGCCCCGGGGATGCGGAGACGGAGCCCGTGTGCTCGAGGCGGGGTTTATCTTTGTGACTCTCGGCGGGATCACGAGATGCGCTCGGATGTAGTTACTAGTATTATTTCTATCCTTGATCATGATCATGCCACATTTAGTGGACCCAGAGCCACGCGTTCATTTGCATCGAATTGCCTTTCTTAGATCAGCTTCGGATCGAGACCCGACCATTAAGTCGTGTAAAGTTTCCCTTCGATTGGAGATCCGTTATTCTCGAGACCAGGTAGTCGAGAGATAGTAGAGTTCTGATTAGGGCGGGGAGTTCGAGGCGGATCTTATAGCTTTAGATATGAGGACTTCGATGTGGTTCTCGACTGGGTGGCTATCTCGCCATAGAGCCACATTAGATTGTTATAAAAGATAAAGTTGCATAGGCCGAGGGAAATTGGAGGTTAGGATTCGGAGAATGCGTGAGAGTTATCTTCGGTATGATCCTACGCCATGACGGCCCATGAGGATGTTACGTGGGGGTTGTCAGGGTTATCTGGCTTATGTGGTGGAGACGGGAAGAAGGGGACTCTAGTGGATGAGATTCCGGTTGTTAGAGTTCCCGGATGTATTCCGGATGATATCGCGGGCTTACCTCGAAAGAAGTGGAGTTCACCATTGATTTGATCCCAGGGATTGAGCCCATTTCCATTCCTCCTTATAGGATGGCTCTGCGAGTTGAGAGAGCTTAAGGCTCAGTTAGAAGAATTGTTAGTAAGGGATTCATTCGGCCAAGCACATCCCTATGGGGAGCTCTAGTTCTCTTTGTGAAAAGAAAGATGGGAGTTTGCGGTTGTGTATAGATTACAGGCAACTGAACAAAGTTACCATCCTTGATGTTATCCGGCTCCTACGGATCGATGAGTTATTGATCGACTCAGGGTCTCGGTATACTCAAGATGGAGCTTGAGGTCGGGTTATCATCGATTGAGGGTGCGGGGAGAGTGATGTACCCAGGTACCGCATTCAGGACAAGCTACGGGCATTATGAGTTTCTGGTGATTCCATTTGGTTTGACTAATGCTCCGGCAGCGTTTATGGATTTGATGAACCGGGTATTCCAGCCGTATTTGGATAAGTTCGTCATAGTTTTTATCAATGATATCCTAGTGTATTCAAGTAGTTCAGAGGAACATTGACCAGGCACGAGGATTGTGTTGCGGACCCTAAGGGGCGGTTGTATGCGAGTTGAGCAGTGCCGAGTTTTGGCTTGACGGGGTGGCATTCCTAGGTCATGTGATCGGTGCGGGGGTGATATCGATCCCCCCCGGAAAATTGAATCTGTGGTAAATTAGGCCGCCCGAGAATGTGTCGGAGGTCATAAGCTTCCTTGGTTTGTGGTATTACGAGGAAGTTTGTTGGGGGTTCTCGAGATAGCGACCCCAACAAGGCGTGAGGAAGATGTAGTATGATTGGGTGGATGCCTTCCAGTAGAGTTTCGAAGAGTTGAAGGATAGATTGACTTCAGCTCCAGTTCTAGCTTTGCCCAATGGGAGAGATGGGTTTGTGGTTTATAGTGATGCTTCCCGGCAAGGCCTTGGTTGTGTTTTGATGCAGAATGATAGGGTGATTGCATATGCCTCTAGACAGTTGAAGAAGCATGAGGAAATTACCCTACACATGACTTAGAGCTTGCGCCCCGGTCGTGTTTTCTATGAAGATATGGAGACATTACTTGTGGGTGTTATGCGGGATCTTTACGGATCATAGAGTCTTCAATATATTTTCACTAGAAGAGTTAAACTGAGGGCAAGAAGATGGCTTGGAGTTGATTAAGGACTCTGTATCTTATTAGTACCATCGGGAAAGCTAATGTCGTAGCAGATGCCTTGAGTAGGTGACCAGAGAGTTCTTTGTCTCATATGAGATCAGGTTATCTTCCACTATTGGTGGATCTAAGAGCTTTAGGGGTGATATTGGAAATTTGAGGATTCGAGAGCCTTGTTATGTTTCATGTTAGACCCCTCATAGTAGATCAGATTCTAGCGGGGCGGAGTCACAAGATCCACGGATAGTGATTAAGCAAGGAAGAGATAGAAAAGGAAGAATGAGTTTCAAATTAGAGATGATGTCATGATAGTGAAGAGACGAGGAAAGTGTGTGTGCGGTATGGCGGCGAAGAGAGACATTATGGAAGAAACACATTCATCTGCGTATATATGCATCGGGTAGTACCAAGATGTACAGGACTTTGAAAGAACATTATTGGTGGAATGGGATGAAGAAAGAGATTGCAAGTTTAGATCTCGGATGTCTAACTTTGTCAATAGGTGAAGCGAGCATCAAAGGCCGTAGGGAAGATACGATTACTCCTTTATTCCGGTATGGAAATGGGAGAAGATCATATGCATTTTTGTGATAGGTCTTCCACGGACTCAAAGCTGACATGATGCTATATGGGTGATAGTTGATTGATTGGCGAAATTACGCTCATTTTACGCCGATTAATGTTGAGGATTCTCTGGAAAAGTTGGCTCAGTTGTATGTGGATGAGATAGTGAGACTTCGTGGGGGTTCAGTTTGATAGTTTGGTCGGGGCCCGGGTTCACATCGAGGTTTTGGTCTAGTTTGCAAAAGCGACTTTAGAGTACTCGCCTTCATTCGGCACAACATTTCATCATCAGACCGGATGGCCCGGTCGAGAGAGGACCATTCAGACATTAGAGGATATGCTGAGAGATTATGTGATGGAATTCAGGGGGAGTTGGGATACTCATTTGATGGAGTTAAGCTACTTGACTATCGGACGATTATAGAGATGGCTCCATTTGAGGCATTGTATGGTAGAAATGTAAGGACTCCGGTGTCTTTGGTAGGCCACCCGAATTAGTGCGAGATCACTTCGAGAGAAAGTGAAAGTTGTTAGAAGTGATAACTTAAAGATACTTGAGATAAGACGAGAAAAGTTATCGCGGACAACCGTCGCCGAAACTGCGGTTCGAGATTGGTGGCGGGTCTTTTTGAAGCCCCCTTGGAAGGGGTGTTTGAGATTTGGGAGGCGAGGCAAGCTCGATCCAAGATTTTTTGCATGGTTCCTTATGAGATTGTGAGGCAAGGTGGGTGGGTAAGCTTCTGGGTTAAATTACCCCCGAGGTTATCAAGGATTCATGACACATTCCATGTGTCGATGTTAGGAAATTACATTCGGATCCTTCACATGTCTTGAGAGAGCGACGGTGCGCCCTAAAGGAGAATGCGACTTATGAGGAAACACAATGCCTTGCCGGATGTAGATCGCGAGGAACGGAGTGTTGAGGGTAAGGTGATCCCTGGTTAAAGTCACATGGAAGAATCATGAGAGGGAGGCAGCTACTTGGGAGCCAGAGTCCTAGATGCGCCGTCAGTACCCTCAATTATTTTCCGAATGAGGTATTTTCCTTTCCTTTGAGTTTAGTTTGTTCATTTCGAGGACGAAATGTTCTAAAGGAGGGAGGATTTGTAACACCCGTCCGAGAGAGTTATGCGGTCTGGTGCTTGAGCGGCACACTAGGCAAGTGTCAACTATAGTATTTGCCGGAAAGAAATTGTGAAATCATAAATTTAGTAAACCCGAATGTGATACCACTGAAGAAAGGGCAAAGTTGTAATTTCCAAAATGATATGGAAGTCATAATGTGAGAAGATAGGATACGAAATTGAAATAAAATAAGTTGATTTACCCAAAATTAAAAGGATGAAGGACTTAATGGCAGATTCTGATATAGTATAGTTATAAATGTGATAAAAAATATGAGCCAAAGCCAAACTCTTTTTTGTCTCACAAAAGCTAGGAGCTCCACATTTGGAGAGGAGAGAAAGGCAAGGAGAGCAAGAGGAGGAAGAAGAAGGAGAGAGGAGAAGAAGGCCAAACCAGGTATGTTTTTGTCTTGAATTCATGGGTGTTTTGGATTCCTAAGGTTTTGGTTTGGAGAATTGTTGCTCCTTTGTCTAGGGTTTTGGAAGAGATCACCCAAACCTTAGATTTTGTTGAGATTTTGTAGGTAAAACCCCAATTGGTGTAAAATAAACATGGAATCATCATATTTATATGGTTTATAGAAGAATTGGTGGACCTTTGGTTGATTTCATAAGATTTTCACCTAGGGTTTTGTGGTATGAATTTCAAATCACCAGATTTCAAGTGTTGGAGTTGTTTTGAGATTTAAATTTCATGTGGTTTTTGAGGTATTATGGAATAGTTGTAAAAAGGAGAATGTTGGGTTTTTAAAGGGAATGCTATCAAAAATTTTGTAAAAACCCCTGTTTTTGTTTTGGCTATAGATTAAGTTATAATCATCCAAATCAATTGTTTCCAACTGGTAAAGAACCATAAGAGATAGGGATACAAATGTATAGAAGGGACCCAGAGAAAATTGTAGCTCTAAGGCTCCCAAATACGGACTGAAAAGGTGAATCGTGGCTCACTGATTATGCTACACATTTTGGGTATGGTTGTTGTGTTT